>CM031576.1:4720166-4930075 GCA_018467065.1 Ephestia elutella | reverse complement strand
GTTTAAATTTTAGATTATAATAGACTTTACCATAGAAATGACGTTACTATAGGACGAATGAACATTGGGTAGAGAATATTTTTGGGAAATTATTTGATTTGCAAATCTTGCGTAAGAAGAATAAATAGTTTTTTTTCATGGCTTTTAAATACTTTAGAGAGAGATCAATTTCCTCTGGCACGTAGTAATGTGCTCTTCATGCTGTGGAAACCCTTCATAATCAGGTTAGGGCGGCAAACGAAGCGCTATTAAAAACTGCACTCTAACTTTTCTTTTGTATGAAAAACATCTACCTAACTTCGGAATCATGTAAGGTTCATGACTGAACACCTAGGTTCAAACGATAAAGTAAAAAGAAAAATTCAGAAAGAAAATTATGATTAGTAGGTATCTAAAAACGCTTGGTAACCAAATACGGAATCCTAATCTATACATATAATAAGACCGTAAAAATATTTTGTCTGTACATTTTGTATTTTTGACTGAAATGGATAGAGGGACACTTAAAAAGAATAATAGAAAGCAAAAAAAAAATTAAAATTTTTGTCTGTCTGTCTGTATGTATGATCACGCTAATCTCCGAAAGTACTGAACCGATTTGAATGAATCTTTTTTTGTTGTATAGCTATTAAACCTGGGCAACATTTAGGCTATAATTTATTTTGAAAACTGGAACACCTGATGAAAAACCTTAACAAAACAGCTAAACTTTATGAAATATGGAAATGGTGCCTTAACAAAAGTCGTTCAACCTGATGAGCATTTTCTGATGACGCATAAAAATTGAAGATCTGGAACATCTGATAAAAAGCTCCAAGAGAGATTTTTCATCTAAGCGAAACTCACGCGGGCAAAGCCGCGGGCGACAGCTAGTACTAACTAATATAAATTTTTGGATTTTTTGTGAATCACAGATACAATTAGTACTAAAGACCTATCGCAGGTTCAAGTCCTGCCGCATGGAATTTTTTCACCATATCTAATTTCTTTATGAGAGTACTTTAGTACTGACTAATATTATAAATGCGAAAGTGAGTTTGTTTGTTTATTACTTCTACACGCTTTATCTATTGAACCAATCTTCCTGAATTTTCGTAAATTACTTATTACTTTTTAGAAGCACTGAGAAGGACAAAGGTTACTTTTCATCCCTTGAAAAAGCACTGTTCCCGTGGGAAACTCACACAGGCGAAGCCGCGGGCAAATAATTTAATACTTTGGTTTCAAGGTAACATTTCCACGGCGATAAACAATTTCATTCCTCTTTGTTCCGACATTTATGTTTCATTTTAGATCCTGCAATTTGTTTCCAGGTTTCATATTCACATTATGACAGATAAAAGTAAGAAGGTGATATGACAAGATTCTATTTTATTTTTAACTTTTGCGGAGGTGGCGAGCAATCGGTCCATGTCACAAACACGTGGACGCACCTACAAGTTCCACTGGTGGGTCTAGGAGTAGTTTTTTTACCCGTTGTCCCACCGTACTAAGTCACTATAAGACATGCAGACAGACGGACATGGAGAAACCATAATAAGTTTCTGGCCTTCATTTCCAACAAGAAAACGAGATGAATGCTCATCAATTTCTTTTCTTCGTATTCATATTTAAAAACTGGATTTCTATTTTAAAACTGGTTTAATATGAAAAAGAATATTTATTTTAGCTCTTCATAAACTTGCCTGCCTTGCCCAGGCAAGTAATATAGTAGGTAGGCTTATAATTAATCCAGATTAATAAATAGCCGACTTATGTAGTTATTATTACAGAAAGATAGAATACATAAGGACCAGGACTTGTTACCGGTACCAAATTTTCTATATACTCTTAAATACGATATTAATTAATGAAATTTTGACATGTAATTTATAATCTAATTTTTTCAATATTTGTATACTGTTACCGGCAAAACATAGAGACACTGTATCTTATAACATGTATACCTATTACTACCTATGTTTTACAAATAAAGTATTTGATTGATTGATTGATTGGTAAACTCCCGGAAAATACTCCGGTACAAATCTTTCCGGTACTTTATATGAGAATTTGGTTCCGGTACCAACCAGTAACAAGCCTTGATCAGGGCTGAATAAATATATCTCCTTATTTTTATGATCTATAAACATACCTAGTCAATTAAATATGTAATGGGATCATTACTTGAAAGGTAAAGCTTATGATAATGACTGTAGGGTTTTATTTCAAATAACCATTTAGATCCCAGTAGGCCACTGCACGGCTTTAATGTTCATATTCACATAATTATAATTATTTTAATTTAACAGAACAACGGTTAAATTATGAAAATTGTTTCAGAGTAAAATTTTATTATGTGAAGACTAGTATAAAGTAGGTGTGTTTAGGATTTAGTTACTAAACCAATTAAAATGTAGGTAATATACCTTATATTTTATTACACGACTGACAAAAAAGGAGTGTTATGTTTTCATGGTTCATGTATGTATGTAAAGTTCCATTATTCCACCATAAGTCTGAACGCCTTAACAGATTTTGATGTGAGAGGTATTTTTAGATTCCTTGCATTTCTCCGAGTGACATAGGCTATGTGAGTTGTCGTGTTTTTTTATTTTTTAACTAGCTGTCGCCCGCGGCTTCGCCCGCGTGAGTTTCGCTAAGATGAAAAATCTCTCTTGGAGCTTTTCATCAGATGTTCCAGATCTTCAATTTTTATACGTCAGCAGAAAATGCTCATCAGGTTGAACGACTTTTAATAAGGCGCCATTTCCACATATGTTATAGTGTAGCTGGTCTCTTGCAGTTCTTCATCAGATGTTCCAGATCTTCAATTTTTATACGTCGTCATCAGAAAATGCTCATCAGGTTGAACGACTTTTGTTAAGGCACCATTTCCATATTTCTTATAGTTTAGCTGTTCTGTTAAGGTTCTTCATCAGGTGTTCCAGTTTTCAAAATAAATTATAGCCTATATGTTGCCCAGGCTTAATAGCTATACAACAAAAAAAGTTTCAATCAAATCCGTCCAGTAGTTTTTGCGTGAAACGCGTATATACATACAGACAGACAGACAGACAGACAGACAGACAGACAGACAGACAGACAAGAAATTCCAAAAATTTTTTTTTGTTTTCTATTATTCTTTTTAAGTGTCCCTCTATCCATTTCAGTCAAAAATACTAAATGTACAGACAAAATATTTTTACTGTTTTATTATATGTATAGATAATAAGATTGTAGTATTATTAGGTCTAAAAGTATTATTTTTAATCATGCCAGAATATGACCCTGTTAAACTGAAAGAAATGATTCATGATATAAAAATAAATGTTTGTAGCCTATAACGACACCTGCTACACAGAGCAATTGAAAGTTTGGTTTTTCTGGAATTTGTCAGTAAAAATGTCGTTTCGATAAAAATTTCAAGTACCAGTTTATTGATGCGACTTCCCCAAAATATCTCTATTGGATGGATTTGCTTTACAGTGTGGCAGAATATCAGTTTTGCAGAAGAAAACACTACCCAATTTTTATAGACGTCTGCACATATTAAAAACCAATGAGCTTCCAGTTGCGGCTTCTTATATCCTTTGGAGATTTTTTGTTTTTTAAATTAAAGATGGGTTTGCTCTTGACCGCAATCTTGCCCGAGAGACAGATTCGACAGAGATGAGGTCTACGATGTAGCGAGCTTAACCAGATTCACTCTGGTTTTGAAGAGAGTCAGGTTTTATGTGCTCGGGAACACAGACGCAGGTCGCACGCAGAATGATGACGAAAAGCGCTTGGTGCGTGCGGGGGGAATATTAACCAAGAAGGGATGATAGCCCGCATTGCGTCTGGTTGTCTGATTGAAGAAAGGTGCAGGCAGTATGAGATCTTTATTTTGTAAGTTGTGTCACGGACTTCTAAAAAAATCAAATGAAAGTATTACCCCTGCACTAACTCTATTTTTTGACGGCAACAACCGTACGGGAGACTTTTTATGTCGTTATAAAGTTGGTTCGGATCCGAACGCTCTCATGCTTGAGTTTTATTTTCATGGCATCCGAAACGAGTAAACCCCAATTTGATTACGAGCCAAAGTTTTGAAGGTACTGCGAATAATTTTTCAAGCTTACAATGTTGAACTTTAATCCAACTACACAGAAGATTCTGAATTCGAAGTTTTAAAAATACTGGCTGGCCATTCTTGTTATAGAAAAGTTTTATTTTTAATTTAACATTTTGCTGAGCCGTGTGATGTGGTGCGACCATGGAAGTAATAAGTACTTTGTACAAAGTAGGTACTTATTATTTCCATGGGTGCGACCATAGAGTTAATTATTCTGATCATGGAAGTAGTAAGTACTTTGTACGTACATATTACTTTCATGATTCTGATACTTTATGAGTGCGACATTGCTTTGAACTGACAGTTGTAGAAGGAGCCATTTGCCCAGTACTGAGACCATAGAGTTAGGTACGTCTGATACCGCCTCCTTTAGCCATATTCCTCATGACTATCTCGGCAATGTTATTGGAGTGGTATTCTTTTGCCTTCTCCATTTCACAGATTAGCTAATAATCATCAACTAGAGTGAAGATTTCCTCACAATGTTTCCTTCACCGGTAGGTACTGAGACTTCTGTCTCAGTTAGTCAGTTAGTATTATAACATTTCACCTTCTGGTCAAATATTATAATATAATGTTGTAGTAAATTAGTTTATATTAATTAAGATAAGTGTAAGAATCAAGTTTCTATAGTTATTCTATATAACATAAACATTTATATCTAAACTCAGGTCCGAACCTTAGCTTTTATAGTTAACAAAAAACCGTATAATGATGTTTAGGATTTTAGAATATTTAGAAATAAAAGAGTAAATCGAATGACACAAAAATCTTAAACAGTACCAACCAACATATCACTAATTAGTTATAATAAAGTCATGTAATAAGGAGCGTAATAACGACCCCCATTTCAATCCATACGTAGATACAGACGTACACACGACTTGATTAACCGCAGTTCGGAAGCGAGTGCTCTTATACATTAGCATAATGCCAGCTGATGTCGGCTCTAACCAGGGGCGAAGATATTTACATACAATTTGAATTTCCTTTGTGAAAGTAGTAAATGGAAAATTTTATTTGCCGATTTCTTTGTTGAATTATATCATATCAGGAAATAATACAGGTATAGCCTGGCCAGGAATATAAAAACCCTCGCCATGTTGCGGGAAAGCAAAAGAACTAATTTCTTATACTGGCAACTAATCTAAAAACCCAACTGTCATTTCTCCTGTCAAATTTGACTTTCAATCAAGGGCGGATCCAGTATATTTTCATTTCTGGGAAGGGCACCGTTTTCCGTTTTTTGAAAACATTCCCAAGAAGTTTTTAAGGAAGTTTTCGCTTTTTCTTTGAAAATTTTGAGAACTCACTAATGGTGGCGGATTAATTTCTTGGAAATATACCTGTAAGAAACTATTACTACTAAATCCTGTTAACAACTCGAATCTTAATTTGATATGTACTGTTATGGAACCTACCTCCACAGTATGTACACAAAATGGCATTCGGGGATGTGGGAGGGGGGGCACGTTCCCCCGTGCTCCCACCCTTTAAATCCGCTACTTCTTTCAATAATGTTGCAATATAAAACGCATAAGTGCTGCCTCTAATTCAGAGTTTTTATATTCCTGGTCAGGTTTTACATAAGGCAAAACTACTACTTTTGGATATCTAATAGCTAAGCAGTTATTGGACTATTTCTATGTTACGGTTATTTTTTCACAATTTAAAGTCTTGAATCAATAAAAAATTCGTTACAATTGAAAACTGAAACTTATAAAAATCTGATTTCTCAAAATTAACATACATGTACTTCGACATTATTCTTGGCCTAAAGACGTTAAATTTCACTATCAGCCTACGTATTGTCTAAAAAATTCACCTTATCTATATCAAATCTCGCTGTACTTCAGTGACAGCAAGCAGAACTAGGTTGGAAGGTCCAAAACGGGACAGGATAAGTAATTAAAATAAAACCTGTAATTAACAATTTTCTCTCCTGTATCTTCAATGCACGAGCTCTTAATAGTACAAACTAGAATTAAATAATATTTTCTACATCTCTGCACTTCATTAGCACAAACATTCGTAATTAAAACCACACCACCAATTAAAAAGGCTCTCAGTTAAAACTATGCAAATTAACCCACTACTCGCTTGTAACATTAAATTCATTTCCCAATTATACAGTTCACAAGTAAACTCATTACAAAATTCCACTGAAAAAGATTTTCCGACTACTTTTCATCACAGTTCTTAAACAAACAGATCCTTAAAAAGAAAGGGACAGAGTGTTAAATACTCACTAAATACAATTCTCTTTTGGGATTTTTTAAACCCCGTAAAACTGATTACCTTTCTTACCTTGACTAGTCTTTATGACTATATTAATAGAGATGAAAGTCGCTTGGAATATAGAGGCTAACTGTGAGCGTAAAATTTAATGAGGCATACTGATAATAGCTCTGTCTCATTAGATATTCAAGCGACGGTAGTTTCAGTATTCCAATGCATTTGGGAGTTCAAACGGTAGAAATGGGTCGTAATATGGAGTCCTATTGTTGGTGTTTGTATGAGTAGAGTATACATCACAGATTTGGAAATGTCTACCCATGGTCTGCCTACTCTCATTCATATAATACGAAAGTTTGAATTGTCTTGACACTGACTGTCATTTTCGCAAAATATCATTGTAAAAATTTTGACACTTATATACATTAAGGAGAAAACGAATTAATCGGTTGCTTTTGAAAGAATAATCATGAAAACTAAGAGAAATCACAATGCATAAGTATAAGTTCTTTGTCTCGTAATGAAAATAAACTTATATCCTGATGAAAATATATGGCCGCAAGGTATTGTGTTCAGACGATTAAGCAAACGGACATTTTCTCAAAACGTCACTTTGACCATCTGCGAAAGTGACATTATGCGAAATTGACCAAATTTTTACAATTACATTTTTTCTATTTGCCTTATTATTCTAAATTCTGTACCTAAAAAGACCAAACAAGCCGTGTGTATTCTTATAAACACTTCTTCAAAAGAAATAAAAAAATATGGTAAAGTGTTTTGAATATTCCGTAAGCGCAGATCTGAAATCATTGAACCTTGAAATAAGGAATTCTTAAGACGTTCCCTTAAGTGTAGCGATAAAACACCTAATCAACAGAGATGCCACGCCAACAACTTTAGTAACTGTCAAGGTACCTAAGTATTCTTCGAAGCGCATCTATATTCAACCGCACCAAACGAAGCGCATCTAAACTATTCTTTCTAGCGCACCTTTTTAGTACCTAATTGATTTCGTTAGCACAAAACAAAAATGCGCTTTAAGGAAAAGTTTAGGTGCGCTTATAAAAGCGCTCTTAGCAAACGAAGCGCATCTAGTAAAGTGCTATTATATGAGTACATCATTATTATTATTTATTTATTTATTTATATATTTTTATTTATTTAAAAACTTTATTGCACAAATTAAAAAAAATTACAAATGGTGGACTTGAAGCCATATGGCATTCTCTACCAGTCGACCATTAGACCAAACAGAGAGTAGTAAGGTGGTGCCATAAAGTGCAACGCGATAATATAATTAACTCATAAAATATTTATTAACGTCTAAATCTTATTTTCTGATTATATTTAATTTTACGCAAAAAAGGCATTGTTAGTTCAAATTTTTAAGGCCAGAGATTTGAACTAATAACTAAAACTTCGGATTCTGTAAATCTATGTACCATACATAAGTTTAGTACATTATCGACAACGAAGAAAATCATCGCAAAGAAATCGGCACATCAGCATGGCAACTTAAAAAAATACTGACACCTGTTTTATTCAAAAGAGAGAAGATCTGTTAGTTCTATATTTGTGGTCAGGGATAAGCCTCAGGAATATACAGTACATACGCAAATAAATAAATATGGGAACGCGATCGGAATTAATTGAAGTGCGTGTAATAAGTATAAGCATCGATTTAGAGTGGGTGAAATATCTGAGATATAATTGTGATGATCAGGAGCCCTATTTTTGGAAGTGTGACATACCGCCGAAAACGTATAGACTATTATGTCGCAATCGTCCTATTATGTCACTAAAAACATAAAAGCCGTATTTTTGAAATCACTCGTCTAGCAATATTGCCAGTGATATGAAAATACTGCGAGAAAAAAATCTGCTCCATTCTACGCAACGAAAACCGAATCGGTAACGAAACGTTAAAAAATGTTCGTAAATTTTTAATTAAAAAGAACGTAAGCGGTAAACGGAACGCAAAAATGAAAATTCTAATAGACTCCATCTATATCCGTATCCGGTTGTTTATGTCATACAAGATTTTGACGTAAAAATCGTTCGACTACCAAATCATACGAAAACGAGTGGTCTAGACCACTCGTTGCGAATTATTCGACATAGACATTCAAAAATACGGAACAATTGATATCGAATGAAAAATCATTCGGCTCACACTTTTTTCACACTGAGTCACACTTTCAAAAATAGGGCCCTAGGCTACGTATTGCAACGTTTTATCTTAGTTGTATGTTTTTATCTCAATCCTAAATGCTAACTTATATTATAATGCGAAAGTAAGTTGGTTTGTTTATTTATTTGTTCCTGAACCATCTCCTGAACTAATCTCCCTGATATTCGCATACACATAGTTAGGAGAAGGACATCCCGGGAAAAAAGCATTGTTCCCGTGGGAAATTCACGCGGGCGAAGCCACGGCCAAAAGATAGTAGAATATATCGAAAAATATATAAATCTCTCGAAGTGAATTCCGAAGAAGAATTAAAAGACTTTAGTTAGGATAAAATGTGAATATATTTAATTATAATAATCCCTTTTTCAATTTATAAGCTTAAATTTTTCCAAAAGCCATACAGAACAAACAAAAGGCCGACTTAGTTGATTAATTTGATGAAATTCAATACTCCCGTATTGAATCGGTGAATTATTCCGAATTCCAATAATCCAACAGGATCGATGCTTGTAGTAGAAACGAAATTGAAAAAATGTGAATGTTCTACTATGATAAATATAAAATTGGATGCTGACTGATTGGTAACGAAACCGCTTTTCGTAGAAACCTGAAATTTTGCAAAGGTTCTTTAATTAAGTGGGCACTATGAAAGGAATTTTGTAAATACCACTCCTAAGGAGATAAAATAGGTAAAAGACGAAATTCCGCGGGCGAAACTGAGGAAAGCTACTAAAACGAGGAAAACTCATAACATACTTTTTAGCCACTGGAATATGTTTTTCCAACATTGCATCCGATGGCGAGTGAATTCTGACAGTGCGACAAGCATCTTTTTGCACGTGGTAGAAACGAAACGAATGTGTAAACTATTAAAATTTCTTATTTAAAACGTAGGCGCGGCGCTCTCACTCACGTGCAAAAAGATCCACTGTACTGTCAACCGTTGTCAAATACATATGACCACAGAACATATAAAAGAGGTACCTCTAGAACATATAAAAGAGATACCTCTTTTATATGTTCTGTGCATATGACAGTGATGTATCATCTGACAGACCTAGTAGCGCCAGTGATGAAAGAAACTATTAACCCTCATTGATTTGCATTTGTTTTATGATTCTTTTTTGTTTCATTTGGAAGCTATATACATACATATAATGATGACAGCCTCTCACCTTATACCATGGGCACCTGAGGCACAGGGCGGGCGCTTCATAGAAACGGCGCGTCAAATATACCTACTACTACTACAAAATAATGGAACTGTATATCCGTGAACACGTCAGTAACACGTCAATGTGTGCGTTTTCATAGTCATAACATTCCAATACACAAAAAACGGGGGAGAAGTGCGGGAAGTGCGGGGGGGTGCCATATTGCGGGAGGGGCAGGGAGTTTCCTTTCTGTACGTAGTGCTTATATTAATTCTGTGCCTGAAGTCTAAGTAGTTCCAGACTACTATCCTAAAACTGCACGGCCTTATCGTAAAACGACAGGGCCGACCTGGACCAGAATCGCCGCATCAACATCAGAGTGGAAGTCAAATCAAGAGGCATACGTTCAGCAGAGGACAAAAATATGCTGAGAAGAAGAAGATCCTAAAACTAGCTCTATGCCTAAAACACATTCTTTGAGACTCGCCTTGGCACGATTTCTGTAGTGAAAGGTCATTTCTAGAGATACTATTTGGTTGTACCCATGAGTACCCATGAATTAATCGGATTACTTTGCTTTCCTCCTCTTGACCCATTGCTAAGGTTGTTTTCAGATTGGATTTAAATAAATTAGGCAGTACTTAGGTACTTCACCAAACTTAAGAGACACTAGACCATTCTTGATACTACTATAGCTTTACAGACTCCACTTTTTATCTAGATGAGTTAACTAATAATAACTTTATCATAAACACTTAACCAAACACTATAGATTTTTATAGTAATTTAATGTTTATTAGTTTTCTATCTACTGAAATTGGAAGTTGAGTTTGCAAATTTTTTTGACCTAATAAAATTAACAAACATAGTTAAATTTAAAAAAAAACGTAAGATAAAAAAATAATCAAATTTATGTTCTAACCTGGTACGATAAAACGTGTAAATGTTTTAATGAAACCAAAATTCAACTTGTTGTCACTAATTGTAATTAAATTCCAAACCTCAGACATTAAGCAAATAGGGCACCATCTTTCGATCAATAACAATATGCTCTAAAGTAGTCTCTATGTCAAGGAGATAAGGACCATGACCGTCTGTAACAGTGACTTAATCAAATTATTCAAATAAAGACGCTTTCTCAGAGGCGGTCCTTCAAATACTGAGTTTAAGCCACAAATCTACTCATAGTACAATTGCGTTTGGTGTTCAGTGGTCGAAGGAGTTTGCTTTATAACTCAGAGTTCATGGATTCGAACAAAAATAACTTACTAAGTGTTGTTTCTAATTTCCGGAAGGATATTTCGTATCCTTGTGGCTTCGCATTTTTCGGGACTCTTTATAGCCTATCTGATGAATATGGCTATAATACAGGGAAATATTTTTTTAATAGAACCGGTAGTCTCAAAGATTAGCCGTTGCTCTCTTCCCACCACCAGGTTGTTATCAGCAATTGTCAGTTTGATAAAGATGGCCTTGTACCTGTTTGTCACATTGAAGTCGTGTATCTTGGTCGCCATTTTTAAATGAAAAAAAATACATAATCAAATTATTGGGACTCTAACTACTATCGTCTTTATAAATGTCAAAGGTTGAAGTACGATCGGTGTACTGACAAGGATTCTTAGGATTACGTAATTTTACACAGATTAAGTAAAAGCGTGCCCTACTACCTGTACGCTTAAAAAAACCAAAGTATATGACACAACAGATAATGCTGTATCTGTGGCGTCATATTGGTCATCACAAATTTGGTCCGCCGAGTCGACACGCTAGGAAGAATTTAGAAGCAACAACTTCATGGCTGTATGCAGCAAAGGATTTGAGCCTTAAAACGCTTTCTGGGCGGTCTTTCAACACTGTGTTTACTACGAGGACTTGCTCCAATTGCATTCTGTTTGCAGCCTTCAATTGTTTGCTTTAAAACCTGCACCGGGCGAATTGAAGTGTTATATTGTTATTTAACTGTACTGTTTGTACAAATACGCTTGTGCAAAGCATTGGTATTTTTCGAATACTTTATTATCATTTTACTAAAAGAATTTAATATCGAATTCAATATAATAAAATAACTGGGCTTGAATAATCGTTGCAAACTGAAGCTGTGTAATACTAGCGTTTTCGAAAAAACTTAGGTATATAAAGAAGACGAAAGATACTCATTTCACTTTGCTCATAAAATTATTATTTCAGTTGTTAAAATCAACCCAAAATGTCTCTTTTAAGAATTTGTAGAACTCAAACTGATTCTATTTGAATGAATGGAGGCTATTTTTACAAATAACAATCCCAGAGGCTGCTTTGTGGGTTGACAGTTTAAATAACAAGATACTTCAAAGCAGATATATTTATGACCCCATAATATGCAGCTTCTGATGAGCAAACCATTAGAAATTATCTTCACGGCTTCATTTAGTAGTAACAATATTTGTTCAATTATTTCTGTTGACTTGCCAGATTCAATTATTGAAATCATGTTACATTCAAATTAATGCTGGTTGAAACGTAATTGTTTCTATAATTACAGACTCTTTGAAGAATGATGCTTTAGATAAAGCATTACCGATGTATTTGAATACATCGGTATGATGTAATTGAAAACATCAATATAAAATAGTTTGTGAAAGCGTGGCACTTTTTTATAAAGGGTATTTTATTATGAGGATCGTGCCGTTGAAAGAGCATACAAGGGTCGACTGAGGGGCCATCGACCAGTCTTTCGTCCTAGGAACCAATGGAGCGATGAGGTTCTGAAAGATCTATGGAGCTTCAGAGCTGACAACTGGCGAGAGCTGGTGCAAGACTGTAAAAAATGGCGTCATCTCGTATCGGAAGCCAAGATTCATTTCGGGTCGCTGCGCCACAGTAGTAGTATAAGGGTATTTAAAAGTTGTGTACTAGTGCTGTCAAATGTCCAAATAGTAAATTAGTGCGATAATTTTAGCACTGAACATTTTACAAGGGAAAATAATTTCAATTGTTTTCATGTGTTTTCACAATATTTCGCTTTGACGAAACAAGGCTATTGTTCAATCCCAGCTTTACTCGGGGGTTGCGTGCTCCGTGGTATTTGGTGCGGTCAATGACCTGCCAAGTCTTTAACCTACTAAATTTAATTGCCACTAATACTCTTCATTTTTCAATAATTGTGTTTTTTTACATGCATGTTGGATTAAATTTAAATAAGCAAAAAAAATATGTACTTACATAATTATAACAAATTTGATATTGTACACGGCACGCGGTAAAGTATTAAAATAAAAATTTGATGATAATCACGGAGATGATACTTAGATCAAATTTTAATAGTAAAAGACTAAATTAATACAAAAATTCGTAAAAATCCAAAACCAATTACTCTCTCGAGAGGGTAGAGGCTCTCCGGGGCCGTGGTCCTAAACGCTACCATGAAATTACATAAATATACAAGTTAAATGTCTAGGATTTGTAAAATTCAATGCAAGTATGACTTTTTTTATTCTACTGAATCCATAATTTCTATACCGAACGAAAATCAACTTCCTTATCGATATTCTCTATGACCTCGTATGACATTTTTATGTTTTCGCTCACGCGTGGAACAAAACGTATTCCGGGAAATAAAACGTTTAGTTTCTTGCAATCGTTTCCAAATGTATTATTCGTTTAGAAATGTATTATTCATAGTTTGCGTGTTTTGTCGCACTGGCAACTGATGATCATGTCAATGGTTTCGTTTTCTTTTTTTAAATATTTTACGCACGATATTTTTGTTCGGCACGTGTTGACGAAAAATGTTTTTTTATTTTTTTATTTATGTGTTGACAAGTATAATATAGAATCGCTCAGTGTTTACTGTGTCACTATTTTACCTTGGCCATTACATATTTGTGTACTTACTAAAAACTAATACTAATATTATAAATGCGAAAGTGAGTTTGTTACCTCTTCACTACTACTGAACCAATCTTCCTGAAATTTTGCATACACATAGTCAGAAGTCCTGAGAAGGACATATCATAAAAGTTCTTCCTGTGGAAAATTCACGCGGGCGAAGCCGCGAGCAAAAGTTAGTTGTCAATATAGGTAGTTTAGTAAGGCTTTAAAAAACCATTACAATTTCGTATAACCGATAAAATCTTAATTAAAAAAAAACTATCAGAATAGGTAGCTACCTAAGATTTCTCGTTCTAGACTATTCCTTCTAATATTCTCTAGAAGCTTGTATTTCATAAAGCCAGGGCACCATTTGCTGAAGCAGAAATGTCATGCGGTAAACTGTCACTGTGTGTACCAAACAGGCTATTAACAAAGCTCCACTAAAGTTAAACTTCACCCATTTACAAAAGGATTAAGTTAATTACGTTTTGTAACAAAAACACTTAGCTAACTACTCAGAGTAGTAGCCAAAAACGATCTACGGCCATTACTATCTTTGATCCAATCGAAACCGACTTAGATCTTCGAGCGATTTTCGGATTAGAAATTTGACTAACCAAAACTAATTTAACACTTGAGCCCGAGCCTCTTTCATTTATTTCGAGATGATTTAATACATTTAAAAATCCCTTTGATGTAGAATATTTCTAAAAATGACATAAAATATCTATTTAGACCTAATTGGAACATTTTTATCTCACTGAAAGAAATGTTGAAAGAACAGCTCTTATTTCATCATTTCCTTAAACATTTTGTGCTAGCCGCCACCTACACTTTAGTGTGTTTAAAATGTTCAAAATATAAAAAGGTCTAATTATTAATTCACAATACACAACGGCCCATGGTAAATACGAAGGTCGTATCGTGGTTGTATGTCTTGAACCAGGAATGTAACATACATATCAATAGAATTAAGTATAAATATTTCCTACTTACTATAAATCGAACTTACCAAAGTAAGTCATCTATATTATATACAATTGGACGCTGATTGACTTAAATATTGCAGAAAAAAGAGGGATAAATGAGCACTAAGAAAGGAATTTTAGAAATTTTACCCCTAAGGAGTTAAATGGGTGAAAAGCGTAATTCACGCGGACAAGGCCAAGAACTAAAGCTACTAGTATATACCTAACCAGTATTACGTCCTTTTTTCAGGATTAGGTTTCTTGGTACTTTTTTAATGACAGTGATTTCTTATAATCAAAAGAAATTGACGATGAAATTAGTACTAAACGAAAGTGTTGCTAAATCATATTGGTTTTCTTTAAAAGCGTTCGTTCAAACGATCATAAATCAAGGACCCTCCATACTTCGCGTTAACAATCAACCAATCTAATGGCCAGATGCCATGTCAAAAGAATTCCATAAAGTACGGTGTAAACACATTTCTTCGGGGTTTGAAGCGAATGGTAAAAAATCTTAAGTGAGAGTTTGCGTGCCGACGCGTGGTCACTGAAATTTGGTCGGGTGAATAAAACTGATATATGGGAAACCGTTTAGAGTTGATAAAAAGGCGAGTGGCAATGGTATGTGATAAATACAGGGTGGCTTTTCCACCAGCTAAATTTTCGTAGCAGGTTTGGATGATAAAACTGAACAAGTTTCCTAAGAAATATTTTTTAGGAAACTTGTAATAGGGAAATGTGTATTTTTTTTACTCTCGTACAAATTAGCAGATCAGCTGATTGGACTTAGTACGGAAAGTCGAAATTTTACTTTCTTCATAATAACTTCATAGGAAGTTGTTATATTCCTTGTATTCAATAATATATTATTAAAATTGGTCTTGTGGATAAAATATCACCCTGTATAGGGTTTGGCTATCGAGAAATAGGCTTTGCTTGACCCTGTCTGTGTTCCGCAAGACTTTATAAAGTAAATCACGTCCTGTCCCGTTTAAAGAGTCTTTTCGTTCGAGCAGATCTAAAGACTCCTAAGCTAATAGCTAGTAGTTTGTAGCTTTGAGATTTATAATGCAATATTATTATAAAAATAATTTTTAACATAAAAAAGTGTCTGTAAAGCCAAAGATTCAATAAAGAAACAAGCTAATTATTTAAAAATAAAAAACACGACTGACAACTTACATAGCCTATGTCATTCGGGCTTATGCAAGGAATCTGACAATACCTCTCACATCAAAATCTGTTAAGCCGTCAGGACTTATGGTGGAATAAAGAAATTACATACATACATACATGAACCCTGAAAACATAACACTCCTTTTTTGGTCAGTCGTGTAAAAAAAGGGAGTGACTCCCTAAAAGAAGTGTTATGTTTTCAGGGTTCAAGTAGGTACTCATGTGAGTTTCGTTAATTCAATTTTTAAACACCTTGCCAGACATATATATGTGAGGTATAATGATTTGAAGGCAATGACAGCAGTCGTATATTTTTTATTTTCGTATTAGCCGCACCCAGTGGCTTCGCCCCAGTTGTAATTTCTGGACAAGAAGTACCCTATGTGCTATTTCCGGTATTTTCCTACCCGTGTACCAAATCCATATCCATACTAATATTATAAATGCGAAAGTTTGGATGTGACTTTGTGAGTTTGTGAGTTTGTGAATTTGTGAGTTTGTGAGTTTGTGAGTTTGTGAGGATGTTTGTTACTCAATCACGCAAAATCTACTGGACGGATTTCGATGAAATTTGGTACAGAGGTAGATAATGACCTGGAATAGCACATAGGCTACTTTTTATCCCGGGAAAAAGCACTGTTCCCGTAGGAAATTCACGCGGGCGAAGCCGCGGGCAAAAGCTAGTTTTATATAAATCCGTCAAGTAGATTTTGCGTGATCGAGTAACAAACATCCTTACAAACTCACATCCAAACTTTCGCATTTATAAGTAGGATTACGACTACGAGATCGTATTGTTTTGTAAATAAGCGCCCTCGTCACTTATAGACTCAAAGCTGAAGCTTTAAGAAATGTGTATGTGTGTACACTACAAACATTTCGAAATGACTACAGCTGAAAAGTAACTCCTAAAGTAACTCATTACCAGAACATTATACCAGAAAAGCTTTAAAAAGAAAGAAATAAGTATAAACTTATTTTACTCAAAAATGCATGTAATGTGGTCATTATTTTGATAACCTTGTTTGAGCAAAGTCGACTTTGCCGTTCTGTTTTCAAATAGCGGCCGACAAAGTTTTGCTGGCCGCTCTAACAGGCCGGCAAAACATTGCCGGCCGCTATTTTGACGTTTCAACATTTTAAAAATCGAATGCAAAAAGATTTTATTTAAAACACAGCTGTTTGTATTTTATAGAGATTGATTATTCCATATTTGGCTGTATAGTTCCAACTACCATTGCTTAAAAAAAACAAAGAAGTAACAAAAGCGCGGTTCAGCGAAAATTTTTGTTTTTATTTAGTGACTTTTTGGCTAAAAATGAGCTCTCAAAGCGAAAATTCTTCCGATTCAATGTGTTTAACACCGCCAGACATTAAAGATGAAGCTAAATTAGTGATTGAAAATTGGATGCCGCGAAACTCAAAGTAAAAATATAAGCTTGCATATGAAAAATTTGTGCATCAATCCTTCTCGGATTGATGCACAAATTTTTCAATCGGTGTTGAATTTTAGTAACTGTACTTTTCATAATTGTCATTTTAATTAAATTTCTAGTTAATTAATATATTTTTATTTAAATTACTTGCTGGTTTTATTTAGATTTGGTACTTGCATTTTTGAGTAAAGCACTATACAAGCCTTGGCCCACAATGACTGCTTCGCTGGTCACGCTATGATTGCCTCGAGCTAACCTAGCTACGCTCTAGGCCTTCCAGCTTGGCCATCGTTGCAGCCCTTGCTGTCCTCGCTGTAAAGGCCTCGACCTACGGTCTCGGCCTTTATCTCAGCTCGTCCATCAAGTGCTGCACGCTGACCGCGCTGTGTCGGCCTGGAGCTGCGCTACGCTGCGCTCTCGGCCATCATCAGCGCGACCAGCAAAGTAGTTATTATAGGCCGCGGCAGTAATGTACTATAAAGAAATAAGTATAAACTTATTTCTTTTACATCATAATTTTGTAAAAGGTCAAATTATTTCCCATTACCTATCTACGGCCAAATAATATTCTTCGTTATTCTACAAATGCCATTGCAAGTCCAATAAAAGTAGAACCAATTTGGAGTCACGCAATCCTGTGTTTAAGGATGCACTATGCAACTTTTTGCTTGCAATGTTCATAGAAAAACTTCATTATATTTTTAAATCACTTTATTGCAAAGATGCAATGATGAAATTTTAATTGAAATTTAAAAAAAATATTTATTTTATGGTATGGCGTTTACATAACAATAAATATAGAATATTATCTTATATAACGTTTGCAAACATGATCATGATTTGACAGAAAATGTAACAAGCTAATTATTAAAAAATTAAAAACACGACTGACAACTCACATAGCCTATGTCACTCGGAGGAACGCAAGGAATCTAACAACACCTCTCACATCAAAATCTGTTAAGCCGTTTAGGACTTATGGCGGAATAAAGAAACTTACATACATACATGAACCCTGAAAACATAACTCCTATATTATCAGTCGTGTAAAAATAGTATAAAATCAATGGATGTACGAAACCAGCGTTACACTTGACCAAAACCGAAAGCCTTAAAATCCACCTCACGTAAATAACAGTAAACTACTAGCGATTTGTAGGCTATTAGGAGGTTTAGAAATACGCAGGCATCACGATATCGCCTTAAGTGGCTTCTAAATTTATAGGAGAAAGGCTGATTGAAACCCTCCGTATTTGATACAGTGAAACGTGCCTTTGATAAATCTTAGTTGACTATTTTTGAAAGTTTCAATGATTCAAATTTGATTTTTGTTTGCTTGCTATTTTAGGTTGCAAATTATGTCGAAATCGACCATTATGAAGAACTATAGGTAACTGTTCCAAATCAAAGCAGCCAGGCTTTCCACGTGGAGAGGATGGGAGAGGATCGCGCAGCTAAAAGAGCGTATAAGGGACGACCAAACGGGAAACGACCTATCGGCCGGCCCAGATACCACTGGAGGGATGAGGTCCTAAGAGATCTGGAGGCCCTCCAAAGAGCCGACTGGCAGGAAGTGGCGCAGAACAGGATGGAGTGGAAGCTTCTTGTATCGGAGGCCAAGATCCTCTTTGGGTCGTCGAGCAATCGATGAAAATTATAAAAAGAAAAAAAGTGACAAAATATGTTTTAATATTTTTTTAATTAAAATAAGCAGAGTGCAAATATTTTTAAACCATATCTTTTTTTTATTTCTATGAAATAATATTCGATTTTTTTATTAATATTTTTTTATTGAAACCCCAATAAGCAAGGACACATTTGGCATAATCCCTATTACAACAAACTTCAATTGACATTGATATAAATTATTAAATTTTCCAAAACGCGTTTCGTTTTACGCTTTCGAAACCCCACGCTCAAAGGGTCCATTCCAATTTGTTCATGTCACAAAATAGAAATTTACCCAAATTCGACTAGAAAGGTAACGGTCGCTGAAGTACTTCCATTCAGGCGCCATTTGTGCTATTTTATCGGAATTGTACCTTAAAACCCTTTGGTATCGACCTAGTCTATGTGTATGTTATCATAAAATATAGAAGTACAGAAAAATGCCCCATGATGAGAAAAAAATACATTCATTCAAATGTAGATAACACACCTCTGAATGAATACATGAAATTTTTTTTGCACGCGCGTTCGAATCAGTGTATGCCTCCTCCCTTCCGAATGTACCTTTCTCCCTTAGAGAGAGGGTAACAAGAAAATAACAAAACTTTGATATTAAAACAATTAGTTTAATTTCTAAACATTACAATAAAAACAACCTCAATTCGTGAGTTGGTATATGTTTGCACAGCACTACCAGTAATTAGGTAGAATCAAACCACACTGTCCTCGGAGTGATTGCCCATAGTGCAGAGCAACGGTGGTGGCATAGGAGATCCAGCGCAGCTGCACTGGATCCCAACTACATCTATACAGCTGGATGCCGGTAACAACGGCTGTAGCTGCCGGCTGATAGTCGCAGGTCTCGCCGAATAGGTAGTCTGCGTAGATCGCGGCCAGATGAAGGAACAGCTATCGGAGTATACTATGGAACAACGTTTTCCGATCCAGTTGACGGTATTCTATATAGAAATCAATACAGAGCAACAAATCCATCCGATGCGTACCTATCTGATCCAGTGGACACGCAGCTCTAACAATGTTATCGACATTATATAAATCCTCTGCTTACTTTTGTCAATATTTTGCTCACTTCATCCAAATTGATCCGTTTTACACGACTGACCAAAAAAGGAGTGTTATGTTTTCAGGGTTCATGTATGTATGTAAGTTTCTTTATTCCACTATAAGTCCTGAACGGCTAAACAGATTTTGATGTGAGAGGTATTGTTAGATTCCTTGCATTCCTCCGAGTTATGTAAGTTCTCAGTCGTGTTTTTTATTTTTAAATACTTAATTAGCTTGTTTGCATAATGTCTAACTGTCATAGTGACCTAACGTTCATCACGCCGGACTGCCACACCGGAGATCCCGGGTTCGATCCCCGGTCGGGTCAAGATGGAAAATGAACTTTTTCAGATTGACCTGTTTCTTAGATTTTTATCTATATATGTATTTGTTATAAAAAATCGTTGAGTTAGTATCCCATAACACAAGTCTCAAACTTACTGTGGGGCTAGCTCTATCTGTGTGATTTTTCCGTATATTTATATTTATTTATTAAAAGGGGGTTCACTTCTGTACAATTTTCGATTCGTGATGTAGATCTCCCCTTTCTTTATGTTGAGATGTGACGTTTTCTATAAGCCCTTTTCATACTCTGAATAACTATAGAGTAAATCTATTTACTCATAATACTTGGCGAGTAAACGTAGTTGTCTGTTCTCTTGGTCCAACTCAGAGAAAAGAATTTAAGTATACTGCGTACGTCATCATCATTATCATCCACAGCTTTCTGTGACCCTTGTTGCCAGCAATATTCTTAACATCGTCGACCCACGTACATAGTTATATGTTTTTTTTGTATAAATCGCTGAAAAATTGCCTTATAAATTTGATTAGTGGAAAGCTACGTATCAATACATATAATAAAACAGTAAAAATATTTTGTCTGTACATTTAGTATTTTTGATTGAAATGGATAGAGGGACACTTAAAAAGAATAATAGAAAGCAAAAAATTTTTTTTGGAATTTCTTGTCTGTCTGTATGTATGATTACGCTAATCTTCGAAAGTACTGAACCGATTTGAAATAAACTTTTTTTGTTGTATAGCTATTAAGCCTGGGCAACATTTAGACTATAATTGTTTTTGAAAACTGGAACACCTGATGAAGAACCAAAACAGAACAGTTAAACTATAAGAAATATGGAAATGGTGCCTAACAAAAGTCGTTCAACCTGATGAGCATTTGCTGCTGACGTATAAAAATTGAAGATTATGGAACATCTGATGAAGAACTCCAAGAGACCAGCTACTCTATAAAATAAATGGAAATGGGGCCTTAGCAAAAGTCCTTCAACCTGATGAGCATTTTCTACTGACGTATAAATAGACAGGACACAGGATAGAACAAAGAGGGACTCGGGGTGGGAGTGGTGGTACACGGGAAATTGTAGATAACGAACAGATGAAGATCGTTTATTGAATGAAATATCTCTTTTGATTCATTTTAACACCGCGACTGTATTACGAGTACCTAATATATTCCCGCGGGACACGGGATAACCAAATGGCTGAAATTCTGAGTACTGGAGTTTAGGTTACTACAGTTTGGAACACGAAAAGATTTTTCATCTAAGCGACACTTACGCGGGCGAAGCCGCGGGCAACAGCTAGTACTATAATAATGAAGTAGAGTTTGTTTTTTTGAACACGCTACACTACACTACAGTTCTAGAGATTAGAACTAGGACTACAGTTCCAGAGATTAGCATGTTCAAATAAACAAATCGGACCTGTAGGTCCGATTTGAAAAATTCTTTGTGTGTGTTTGTGTGTATTGAACACACACTGCCACATTCAAATCTTCTTGTGTATGATAGCTACATTTACGAGGAAGGCTACAAGAAATCCCGGAATTCCCACGGGAGCGAACCCGCGTGGAACAGATAATCTTTTGTAAAACAAAACGATATAAAAGTTACGAAGTAAGTATCTATTAGTATCTATAAGCCCAGGTGAACAGTTCTGCCCCGCTTATAAATATTTAAAATGAACGTTGAAGCGGCTGTACATCGCGGTAGCTCTTTATGATACATAGACTTTTTATTTTTTGTTGAATAGACGAAGGAAAATGAAAAATAATAAGACATATATTTCAACACCATTAACTCTTTTAGATCATACCAATGTTGCTAGTAACTTCACTCGCTCGAACATGTCCAGAACAATCTAAAATTTAATGAATATCAGTGAGTACGAATATGTAATGCCAAAATATATTGTTATTTATATCTATTTAGAGTATTTTTACGAGACTTTTCGAATGATTCAGATTTTCCTTAAGCTTTTCAACCAAGTTAAAATGTATTTCTGATAATACATATATTATATTAGTTTATTGTTGCTTCAAGTACTTACACCCAAATAGTGGTTTAATATGATTTTCTTCAAAGAATTTCATAATATTTTCTTCAACTGAAACTTGAAGGTGACACTTGAATTGGGAGCTAAAAATTAAATGAAAGACTTATTCGATTAAATATAGAATAAGAAAATAATTAAATAAAGATTCGATTGAGTACTTGAAACAAATAAACATTAAACATGTGTTCATCTAATTTGATTAAATCTCCTTTATTGAAACTGGTCTAATAATTTCTTTTACTTGTTCATCTATCACGGAGCTTTGAAAGTCGATGTAAAACAACTGATGTAATTTATGTAGGTCCAGATAAAAGCGACTGATTACTTAGCCGAGCCTTAAAATAATAAGTCTCCTAATAATCTACGGAGAAGACGGCGCCCTACCAAAAAGCTCCCTTCGAGCTTTTAATTAAAA
Organism: Ephestia elutella; assembly: GCA_018467065.1. Taxonomy (NCBI): domain Eukaryota; kingdom Metazoa; phylum Arthropoda; class Insecta; order Lepidoptera; family Pyralidae; genus Ephestia; species Ephestia elutella. The sequence continues at coordinate 4,907,452 of CM031576.1, read as the reverse complement.
CTTTCTACCTACGTTACTATATTAGCTGTAATGTAAGTTATTTTTCGATAAGTTATGAAATTCTTGTTGTTTGTTTTAGGGGCCTGTTTTATATATCTTTAATTAAATTCTTATACTGATATGCATAATATAATTTCATAATTATACCGGATATTTTTTAATTGTCAGTTGTGGGGCAATACATACCAAAGTAAAGAAACTTATATAATACTAGCTTTTGCCCGCGGCTTCGCCCGCGTGAATTTCTCACAGGAACAGTGCTTTTTCCCGGGATAAAAAGTAGCCTATGTGCTATTCCAGGTCATTATCTACCTCTGTACCAAATTTCATCGAAATCCGTCCAGTAGATTTTGCGTGATTGAGTAACAAACATCCTCACAAACTCACAAACTCACAAACTCACATCCAAACTTTCGCATTTATAATATTAGTATGGATTTTATCAGGCCAAGACTTAGAATGGGTCGGTGTGCTATAATAGTTAGGTGTAGTGGTAGTTGCTTAAGTAACCTTGTTTTATTATTTTACTTTAGTAACCTTGGCTTATTTTATTTTAGTAACCTTGTTACTTTAGTATTAGTATCTATTAAAAGTTCTATATATTTTCCGACAGGCCGTTCTTGAATTGGCTTCATTTGTTCTTGAAAACAGTGTTTCAATAAAGAGACGAAACCAAAAAAAATACAATTTATACATAATGTCGCTTTTTTGTGAATGCTCTACTTTTTCGTGAACAACCTTCTCAAAAGGAAAAAAATCTTAGCGTGACACGCTGGTACAAATTGAGATAATGTAACATGTCGAAAAACTTTGTAACAAACTCACACACTGACTCCGAAAGCTCGCTCCCGAATAATAAGTCGTTAAAGTGGAACTGAACAATAAATCTTAAAACAGCTACAATTTTCAAGTTCGCCACAATCAGCGAGGTTATCTCCGATCTCCCGACATATTCCAGCCTTTATTATTACAACTTTCACTTATACATTTAAATATAAGAATTTAAGCTCTATTTTGAATGGGGTAAGGGTTTGGGAAGTGCAGAGGTAAGGCAGCTTGTAGGTAACCCCTTTGCTTGGCGAGTTGTTTGTGAACGCAGTGTTCTCCCACGCGAATGCTCATTGCTTTTGTATGGCGCAAGTTTAAAATTACCCTTGATTGTGTGTATTTCAAGAGTATATTTTTGAAAATACAAATGGGTTTTTAAATATAGCTTCAAGGCAATTTATATATTGTCTTTTCTACTAACAAAATACCATGATTTAGGCCATAAATCTTTATCTCGTAACATTTTTGAACCAATTGAAAGAAGGTTTGATTTATTATAACGATTGAATTAAATAGATAGTTTTCAGTTTTAAGAAATTGAACTGTTCATAAAAATAGTAAAATAGCTATCAAAATATTAGAACTAATGAGCCTAAATACTGGCTTTCCTAAAAGTGTAACATATAGGTACCTAAATAATATATCTACCTATAAAAAAGCAGCGGTGAAATTAATAAAAAACAATAGGATTTAAAGGTCGGGGTCGATGAATGAATACTCATACCTTACTCATATTTTACGTGTTAATCTGAATCATGTACTATTTGATGAAACATATACTGAGGGAATGTGTGTACTCTACTTGCTTATAATGTAGTAAGTGAAATAAAGAATAATAAGAACTCCACCTTATTATCATTAGCTATACGCAATGCGCTTTACAATATGTTACTGACTCAAGGTTCAAAAAATCAGGATGATGTGTCAAAGTGATATTAAAAATCTTAGCAAAAAATGTTTATAGCAGCAATCAAGGGACGCTCAGCAAAATGTTTGCCGCGTTATGTAGGTTTATAAAATAGTAGAAGTAGTCCATAGGACTAGCATAGTTGATGCAATCAGGACTTTAAATCAGTGTTGTAAATACATCACTAAAAAACTACCACTAAAATTATTGGAAGGCAATGACTATATATAGGCCATGCACTTTTATAGTTGTCTTAATTAAGCTAAACCATAAAAAATACTGTTTTAAAAATAGGACCACAAGTACAAGGAATTCTAGAAGTCCAATACAATAAAGAGATTCCCATAAACTACTAAATAATGATCGTTATGGCAATTAATATTAGTTATGTTGCCATTATTCAAAATGGCAATGATAGATTTGGTAGAAAGTTGATATGAATTGAATGAATTAATGAACAATTATTTATTCAAGTGACCAGGACTCATGTGTGACTAAACTATGTGACTTATTTTAAAATTCTCTAGATTCTTAAAATAAGAGATTCTCAAAATAAGTGACATAGTTTCTTAGAACTTAAACCTATTGTCTTTCATGACTTAGATCACCCCCTAAACTAGACAACAGGGAGGGTTGCGGTCGCGTTAATTAACTAGTGACTGAAAACTTGTTACAATAGACTCCAGTAATTTCCAAATTGTTAATAAACGTTGCGTTAAATGCTAATAAAACAATGTGCGGTTTTGAGCCGTTTCGTTTTTGTGAAACTTTGTTATAATCTAAAATAGGAGACAAAACAATTTTCGAAGAATTCGCCCCTTCTCAATCTCGCTTTGCAGTCTGAAAGTTCAAAGGGTTTTCAACATTAAAAATGTCGTAATATTTAATTATGACTATTTGTTCAAATAGTTGTGTAAGTTGAAAACTTTACACAACTATTCGAACTAATATTTTGCTCAGCTCATTTCAGTTTAATATTTAAAATAAAAATAAAACATATTTTATGCTTTGATTTGGGTAAATATATTTATGCTTATGTGTCTTTCAGGTTAGGTATTATAAATAAATAAAATAATTTGTAGAGAGCCCTTCAGCGAGGTACTTCTATCAGTAAACATACCTATAATTTGATCATAGTCTCTAATTTGGAAAGCAAAGACTAAATGTTGGTAATAAGTATGGCCAGTTCTTAACATTGAAGCCAATGTAACGAAAAATCGACGGACATTGCTCAGTTTGGAACTTAAAAGTTACTATTATGTTACCAATCATAAAAGTTTTTCCATAGGCTGCGGTGACCGCTTTCCATCAGGTGGGCCGCATGCCTTTTTGCTAACTTAATAGTATGAAAAAGGTAAAAATGTTTTACTCCTGGAATATGGATAAATATCGACACCTATCTTTTTTGTTCAGCAACCGTATTAAATGATATTTTATAGTTGAATTAAAAAATAAAAGTCGTGATATAATAGGTAGACCAATATCAAAATCTTTTTATTATTTTGCATAGAAACTTTGAATTTCTTATTATATATAGTATAATTTACATAAAAGCAGAAAATAAAATATAACAAAGCTTCGTTTGATGAAGGCAATAAAGATGTCCACTTTTCATGAAGCGCAAGAAAGGTAGACAGAGATGAATTTAGGTTCGTATTCACTGGAAGGATGTAAAAAATATATTAGATGAAAAATGAAGACTATGCCAGATGTCGTCGCCAATTGTCCTAGATTAGACCCTCCATATCCTGAGATTAGACCTAAATAAAGCTTGAATGGACCAACTTGAATAAAATATTTCATTAGTAATAATAAACATTTCAATATAAGCAGAAAGTGTTAAGGTTATTGATAAGTTTTTGTTTTGTGTCTACCATGTCGCAGTTTCCGTTTTTTTTATTTAGCAAATAGGTCCTACTGCTGGACAAAAGCCAAAAGTTTGTGTTTAGTCAATAAATTCATTTTCTTAAAAAAAGTGCTGAATTATTTGAAAACTAAAATCTCAAGTTTCACAAATAAAATAAATAATATAAAATTGACAATATACATAGGGCCGAAGGACACACAGAAACGAACACCACACATCCAGAACCGCAAACAAATACCTGTGAAAACAAGTACAAATATCTGCCCGCTCTGGGATACGAATCTAGGAGGACGGGTCGGGCGTGGTGAACACTACGTCACGAAGATCGTCAAAATATCTTTCAGACATCAAAAGTGTCTTTAAGTCAATTTGGAAGTAAAGTTCTAAAATTAAAACCAAGTACATTGGAGAGCTAACTGACTGAATAAATTATAATTTTAATATTTTTTTAATGTTTAATTTTCCATTTATTCTTTTGCCCGTACCTACTCTTAAGAAAATTAGTCCACGGATGAACAGACAGCGGAAGGAAAACCTTTTATTAAATACCATTCATACAAATTTCCAGTCAATTTGTATGAAAATAATAGGAAATGTGCTCAAAGCACGCCAATGAGCATTTATCACCCAAGACCATAAAAAGCAAAGGCATGAGATGAAATCTGAATACGCTGAAATACAAAGCGGTCGACACTTGAGACTGCTATTCTTAAAAGATGCTATTCTTTTATTTAACCGATATTAAAAAATTCAAGCCAGTCACTGTTATAACTTTTTATATATTTCTAAGCGCAGTTTAATTCCGTTTATATAATTTCTAGAAAACTAGTGCATTTTTGTATATATTTTATATTACATAATTATCACAAACCTATGTAATAAGGAAGACTAGAAAGAAAAACAAATTAGGTCAATTTTTTTAGTATATTTCTTCTTTGGCTGTGGTACTGTAAAATAAATCAAACTAACTTCAATTTTAACACTCAAAAACACAGGTAAATAAGGTACCTATTTAAAAAAAAAAAACGTTATCCAGTTTTTTTTTTTTAATTTTAATAAAAATGTTACCACACGCGCCATTCCAGGAACGTGGATAATTATTCCATGTATATTCCGCGGTACAGTTACACTGATTGGTCCCTTTCTGTGAAAATTAATAAAATAAAACCCTGAACATTTTTGCTCGTATGAAATGAAATAACGTCTGATGGCAACATCGAATTGGATGAAAATAGTGTACATTTCTATTTTATATTCAGTCAGATTGTATCGACGGGAAATGGAATAAATTCTGCACGTTCTTGCATTTTATGGGATTTATGTTGTCGTTGTTATTGCATTTTTAGTTCCAAATAGTATTATTAGTGATATCGTCCTTGCTTACGTTGTATAATTATTTACAATATCCCACTATAATCCATACTAATATTATAAATGCGAAAGTTTGGATGTGAGTTTGTGAATTTGTGAGTTTGTGAGGATGTTTGTTACTCAATCACGCAAAATCTACTGGACGGATTTCGATGAAATTTGGTACAGAGGTAGATAATGACCTGGAATAGCACATAGGCTACTTTTTATCCCGGGAAAAAGCACTGTTCCCGTGGGAAATTCACGCGGGCGAAGCCGCGGGCAAAAGCTAGTATATTATAAATAGGTATTAAAGTTTGGATGTGAGTGTGTGAGAATGTGTGGATGTTTGTACAAAGACGCATAATCTACAGAAGTATCTATTAGTATTACGATAAAATCTACAGAAGTATCTATTAGTATTACGATAAATTTGAATAGAACATATTTAATGTGAGTTGATATCTGCCTCAAACGAGACTGTTGTCGTGTTACAATACTGGCAAATAAATAAATTAATAGTATAAAAACTAAAAAAAAAGCCTTTATGTAAACGACCCTTTCATTTGATACCCATATTGTAGAAATGCATTACAAATAACTATTCTATCATCTTGGATGGTCCGCCATATTGGATTTAGAATGACGTCACATACCATATCATGCATTGTCATCTAAACTAAACGTGAGTACAAAATTTCAGCTCAATCGGTTAAAGATATCTTCTTCAAAATTGAGTTCCATCTAACGTACTTACATACAAATTAAATAAAAGCTTTTAAAAATACACACACTGGTCAGAAAAAAATAAAGTCGTGGAACGAACGTCGGTACGCAAAAAAAGAAAAACAAAGACCCTATTAGACTAATGTATCTGATAGAAAAGATTTAAATTCAAATCTAAAGTCAGTTTTACGTAAAATTATGCAGAATCGTTAGCAAGACAAATTACAGCGTAGTAGGCCATCAGCATACAGTTTAGACTTGCAATCTCCGGCGCTCGGCGGCCGATCGGATCGCACTAATTGAAAGCTGCTAAGATTTTATCTTTCAGATAAATACAGGTTGTTGTGAAGACTACATTTGTTACGCTTCTTTCAGGGATGGAGGGAATTTGCATTTTTTAATTAGGATTCTATGTTTACGTCAGTAGGTTAGATTAAAATACTAAGGAACAACACTCACTCTAAGTTTTGTCGGTACAAATGTCCGAACGTGGTTGTATGAGAGTAGATAAAATAACGTACCTACGAAAGTTCACTTAAATTTAGCTCTTATTCCGCATGCACATAAGGCCGAAACTAGACTGGCAATAAACTTTGACAGATTAGAGTTTTGGCTCGGACAATTTTCGAGCGGGACTGGCAGTCTATTTATCTATGACTAGCTGTAGCCCGCGGCTTCGCCCGCGTGAATTTCCCACGGGAACCGTGCTTTTTCTCGGTATGAAAGGTACTCTATGTCCTTCTCAGTATTTCTAACTATGTGTATGCCAAATTTCAGGAAGAATGGTTCAGTAGATAAAGCGTGAAGAGATAACAAACAAATAAATAAATTAACAAACTCACTTTCGCATTTATAATATTAGGTAGGAGTTAGGATTAGGTCAATAATCGCAAGCAATGGTAGTCGAGTAACGTGGTGGTTGTCGAGTGGTCTGCTTGTAGTCGAAAAAGTCCCAGGTTCGAGTCGTACTCATGCCATATATATTCACAATATATCTGACTCAAAGTCAAAAGTCAAAGTCAACTGTTTTAATTTAAATAGGGTTAAAAATAGCAGCAGCTTTTTAATCGTCTTAACTCACACATACAATCGAATCGAATCTAATTTCGAGTTAGAATTTTTAATTACCACGTATAGAGCAAATGCTATTTCCAATTGTATAATATTATTCCGATTTCTATGGACAGATGGGTAAATTACCACAAGTTGATTTTCAATTTCAAACAAAAATAAGGAGTGGTTTAAACGTATTTTGCTAAAGACAAACACAGGAGTTCCTAGTTTAGCACATATGGCCAGGTTCGTTTGCGCTGTTGATTTTTCAACTGTTGTAGCTTACAAGACAAATACTGAAACGTTTCAACTGAGAATAGTAGATGGTTGTTTCAATAGAAAGTTACGTATTTTTAAGGAATCAAATTATTAGTTTTATATGGCTTTGATAAACAAGTTTATGTTATTAACAAGTTTGTGGGTAGTTGTGTTTATTTGTTTTTGAAATCTAAAGCTTCGCTTCCATGCTGGTCTGGGAGCGAAGAAAAAACATAGAAAGTGTCAGCTGCTTGTCTTCCCGCGCAGATTGTAAAGGTCAATCGAGGAAAAGGGCTTATTCAATGTATATTTGTCAACATACACAGTCATTTAATTGTAAGACATATGTTGTAAAGTGACGTCTTTGGAGAAAATGCAGCAGTGGAGTTTGTTGCGCCGCCTCTTCTCCACTTGCGCTTTGGAGGCGGTGGTAACCTTAGCTTTAAGTATTTGGAGGCGGTGGTAACCTTAGCTTTAAGTAATTTTATGACGTCAAGTAACTAAATAAAAAGAATGTGACGATTTATAAGTGCTATTTTTAATCCTACTTATATGAATAAAAATAATTGACTTTGACTATACTGGGGACTCCTCCACTCATAGGCGATGGGCTAGCAACCTGTCACTATACCTGAATCTCCATTTCCATCAGAGAGCCCACTATTCAGCTAAGCGTGGCCTTCGAGTCTCAAGACTCTTGGCTCTGTCTACCCCGTAAGGGATAAAGACGTGATTCTATGTATGTATGTAGTTACGTATTTTTAAGGAATCAAATGAGGATGATTAGTTTTATATGGCTTTGATAAACAAGTTTATGTTATTAACAAATTTGTGGATGTTTAATTGCTTTTAAAATCGAAAGAGGTAAATGTTTGCTTTTCATGAATATGATGTGTTGATAAACAGTGTAACTCACATTTTTGTACAAGTATTGTTTAATTAAAATTAAAAATTACAATAAATAAATAATTGGTCAAGTGCATGTCGTGCCACGCGCAATCTAGGGTTCCGAAGGTGCCTGCTCTGTATAAATTCGGACACATTAACTTAAATTTACTATACTAATTTACTATAACTAAAGACCAGTACCTTAGTTAGTTAGTTTATACCAACATATTCAATGAAAATTGTTTTCATTGAATATGTTGGTATAAACTAAGGTGATGGACCTTAGTTTAGACCACCATATTCAATGAAAATTGTTGTTCCTACAAATATTTTTCAAGCTAAAATCCATAACTTAGGTTTATTGTCTACTAGCTTTTGCGCGCGGCTTCGCTCGCGTAAATTTCCCACCGGAACATTGCTTTTTCCTGGGATGAAAGTACCCTATGTCCTTCTCAGTACTTCTAACTATGTGTATGCAGAATTTCAGGAAGATTGGTTATGTAGATAAAGCGTGAAGAGGTAACAAACAAACAAACAAACTCACTTTCGCATTAATAATATTAGTTAGGATTACTCGTTAACGTGTTAAGCCTACATAACCGTGATAATCCATTGAAATTAATTATATTTGCTAGTTACCGTAATTTTTTTCACGTAATCCGCCTACCACCATTTTTCTGTTCGAACGTACCTAGATCTATGGTACGAGTAGCGACCCGTGTACAGTACGACAAGGATCTTTTTGCACGTGGTAGAAAACGGAACTAATGTCTAAACTATTAAAATTTCTTATTTAAAACATAGGTGGCGCCCTCACTCACGTACAAAAAGGTCCTTGTCGCACTTTAGTCGCATGTGTGTTACATCTGTCAATTGACTCTATCACGACTCTCGCTTGGTCAAATCAAATAGTGCGCGTTTCCCTGGCTTCCTGTTACACACTTCCGTGCTATTCACGAAATAATATTGACAGATTGCAGGTAAGTGAGAGGAAAGATGATACACACCCCTCTGATATATAAATGTGTATGTTTAGATGTCTGAGAGGACGTATGTTGATTACTTAATCACGCAAAATCGACTGAACGAATTCCGATGAAATTTGGTTTATGTGTCGAATATAACCTAGAATAGTATATATTATGGAAGGTACTAATTATCCCAAAATGCCCTGCTAATAAAAAATATGTTCCGGTTTGAAAGAATAATACTAAAATTAAACACACACAGGTGTCCGTTTATTTTACAACAGTCTTTTAGCAAACCAAAAAAAAACTACGAAATAATCTCAACATGAACTTGAACTTAAGTTCCAGTCTTTACTTAACACAGCACACTGGAACCCGACGAGGGCAAACTTTTAAACAATAAACAGTATCTTGGAATTAAAAAGTAAAAAGAGTGAATGGAAAACGTCTTATCCTTTGTGGAACAGCTTCCCAGATAGCCACCTTTATAGCGGAATGCTTTTTCTTATTTTTTTGCTACGAAACATGAATAAAGGTAATATTTTTTCTTGATGAAGGCAAAGAATTACTCTGATTTAAAAAGCTGTTAAAGAATTTGTCGTGTTTGTGTTCATTAAACAAATTGTTTTTCGAAATGTTTATATCAAATACAATGCATATTTTTTTCTTTTTTTAGTGTTATTGTTAACACTTATGCCAGATCGCTATCTACTGTCAGCATCCAAACTACACAAGTCAAATTAGGTACTTCACGATTTTTATTTATAGTAATACTTAATTAAATGACTGTACGTACGTACATATATGGGTCAGTCTGGTCTACAGAGTTAGTGATACGATGTCAAACCGCATGTAAGATTTAAAACAGCTCCACCTTTTGGGATGTCGAACAAATGCCTAGACAACTAGGCTACCACCGTTTCAATTTAAGCGTTATAAGTAGGTATTATTATAGTATAGAAGTTATATCTCCGAATTAGACATGATGTTTGCTCGTAAAATAAAAATGAACACACTGAATGAAGTCTCATAAAATGTTATCTAAAGATATTTGAGTTCAAAGTTCAAGAAAATTAGTTATTTGCAAATATCTCGCTGCTGATGAGTTTGTAAACGTAGTAGACGTCTTTTAAGCAAGTACTTTCCTTTTAATTTTCTAAAGTAAACATGAACTTGTTGACTTCATGAAATGTTTTCGGTAACGTCTTAAAAGCGCCAGAAGCTTTCGTATCATAATCAAGTTAGACCCGTAAAATTTACTCAGAAAAGTAACACATTAATTTTTTAAAATTAAGAAATTAACAAAAAATCTCTCGAAGTATATAGAAAAAAAATATCCGTATTTTCATATGTGGATACAGACTGGATCCTATGGATGGAAGAAAAACTTAATTAAGTAAGTCTAAACTTACAAAATGAATAACTGAAAGTTTGCTTATACAGGTTGATTTGTAAAATACATTTTGGGCAAGTAGAGTAGATATTATAAAATGTATGGAACAGCAGATTTTTCTTTTTTGAGATTTCAGAGTCGGTGCTATTCAAAAAGATGCTCATATTCATGAGTACTTTCAACCCTAGGAAGATTGATAGTGTTTTAAAAATCACCTTGTATTCGCTATGCAAGGTGATTTGTATATCGAATTACGGTAAAAAAAAAACACAACAAAATACGTTACGTATTATTACAACACTAGCTGCCCGCCCCGGCTTCGCTCGGGTGGACAATATATTTGTTTTTAGGGTTCCGTACCTCAAAAGGCAAAAACCCTTATAAGATCACTTTGTTGTTTGTCTGTCTGTCAAACTTTTTTTTTCAGGAACGCTTAAAGGCCGATTTAAATCTTTGCTTAAAGGTATCAAATTGATATTGAATACCTACTCGGATCCATGGTCTCTTTCAGCAAAAAGATAATCAAAATTATACGTCAACGCGATCAGGAGTTATTGGTACCGTAAATGTTGCGATTTTTTGCATATTTTGCGATTTCAGACAGCGATCAAAACCTATGGGGTACTTCCCGTTGACCTAAAATTATGAAATTTGGCAAAAAGAAAGGTCTAACAGTACTTGTACAGGAATAAATCTGAAAGTTGTAAATATGTTGTTGAAAGTTAAAAAAAAAGTGTTACAAACTTATTTTTGCGCTTGATGCAGTATGAATCCCAGGGAACGAACTGCAAAGTTAAGTTTGTTTTTGAAACTTGATTTGCGTGTACGGAACCCTCGGTGCGCGAGTTTGAATCGCACTTGGCAGGATTTTAGGGTTCCGTACATCAAAAGTAAAAAACGGAACCCTTTTAAGATCATTTTGTTGTCCGTCTGTCCGTCTTTTTTATTCTCAGAAACGCTTAAAGGTTGAAATTAATACTGAATAATCGTATCCACGGTCTCTTTCAGCAAAAAAAATATCAAAATTATACGTGAACGCGATCGCCGCGAAGGTATCTATTTTTATTTTGTTCGTGCACTTCCTTGCTGATATCGAGAATATCATGTTAAAAAATTGCTACTTTCAAAACAAAATGGATAATTTGTATAGCAACATGATTTCCGACTCTGAATACGTCCACCTAAACCGCTCCGCTAACCCGCCGCGGCGCATTGGATAACTCATAGTATTTCGTAAACTATTGATCCAAATTACATGCAGTAAAAAGCAAATATTAAATATATTAAGTACTTGTGATGATAGACTTGTTTAATTTGATAAGGATTAATAAACTGTGGTTATTATCACCAGTTAAAAAACACCTAAGGATTTTAATTATTTTTAAAACATAAAAGTGGTTATTGTGGCTGAAATATAAAAGCTAGATATATGCTATCCCGGACTTTTTTGTAGACCTATTATAGATACACAATTCTTCCATACATGGTTTTGATACATCTCTTAGGGATTGAACGGCGTTTTCGATGAAAGCTGCCGGGCGGCTAAATTTTTTCCGACTTCCTTAACAATTATCGTTATATTTCAACAAATATACACAAAACCTAAACAAATTATACACTAAAACCTTCCTCTTGAATCACTCTATCTATTAAAAAAAACCGCATCAAAATCCGTTGCGTAGTTTCAAAGATTTAAGCATACAAAGGGACATAGGGACAGAGAAAGCGACTTTGTTTTATACTATGTAGTGATAGTGATAGTGATGTAGTGAAGTGATGTAGTGATAATGGTAGCCTACATAGAAAAAAAACACACAAATACAGTTCAGAGAAAGTCTACACTAAAAGCGAATCTAACACACGGCCGAGTGGGCACAAAACTGCTAAAGACTCTTCAAGTAGTGGGAGCTAAAGCCACGGCTCTCACAGGCCACTTGCCTGCTGCCGCCATTTTCTTTCTTACTACGTTTGATCTCGGCTCAAATAAAGATAATTAAGGCTCCCTAAGACTTTTAGGTCACGACCCTTTTAATTAAAGAACCAATTTATCAATCCTTGTCTTTAACAAAGAATTTGGGGTTTTGGAATAACAAATCAGGATCTAGGTGTTACTGAATAATTTAAAGTGAAATTGAGTCGTTAATAAGTGGGATTAACAAAGGTATTATGATACTTTTTCATCGACTTTTTACACGACTGACCAAAAAAGGAGTGTTATGTTTTCAGGGTTCATGTATGTATGTATGTAATTTCTTTATTCCACCATAAGTCCTGAACGGCTTAACAGATTTTGATGTGAGAGGTATTGTTAGATTCCTTGCATTAGCCCGAATGACATAGGCTATGTAAGATGTCAGTCGTGTTTTTTATTTTTAAATAATTAGCTTGTTTTAATTTGCGTTATCATGGAAAGAGTATGATAATTACGAGATAGTAGAAATAAGTATTTAGCAGTATAATCAATGATCATATTAGACATCTTCATCCATTACGGGGTAGACAGAGTCAAAATGGTCACTATAATCTGGTAGCTTGATAGTGTACTTATTGATTTGTACAATGTGAAGAGCAATAAATTATTTGAATTGAATTGATGGAGAAGATCAGAAATAGTGACAAGGTGCTAGCCCACTGCCACCAAGAATCCACGTCTCATTATCACAATGCGTTTTCAAGATAAGTATTATGTATACTCGAAAACGATCCTTAACAACGTGATCATAATGTGTATTCTTATTTAATAGAACAAACAATACATATTTATTTTGCAGGCTTTGGACTAAATATAAGGAGCGCCTCGATAAACTTTCGAAAGCATGACAACCAAGATCAAGTGTGGCTGGCTGTAAGCGAAGCATTCTCGAATTAATTTGATGTCCTACTTTTTAAAGCTGACTCACTAATCCAGTGGAAAATATAATTAAACTACTTCTAAACTTTCACACTTATAATTATAAAAAGTAAAAATATTACATTTATTTAATTCTTCAAATATTTGTACTTAGTAGACCGGTCTTAATTAATCATACTGCAAGCACTGCTGATGCCGGTGTTATCTGTACCAACACATACAAATCTATATATATATATAACTCAAAGGTGACTGACTGACTGACTGACATAGTGATCTATCAACGCACAGCCCAAACCACTGGACGGATCGGGCTGCAATTTGGCATGCAGGTAGATGTTATGACGTAGGCATCCGCTAAGAAAGGATTGACGCGAGCGAAGCCGCGGGCGCCAGCTAGTAAACCATAGATTTAGAATTTAAACGTATAATATATAGGTATCTACTCAAATTCAGTTAACCGATAATTACAGCTTCGATTGAATAGGAATGGAACTGTTTGATGTCTTCAAATAGCGTAGTTGTACGTTTATAGTAATTATCGTATTAATTTTAATCAAGTAACGAGTTTCCGTATTCTCAGTTTTAATAATTAAATAGCTGAGTACGACATAGTTCATGGAATAAAATAGCATCATTCTTGTAGGTATTGTTTGTATTATGCAAATAAAAACTTTGTATTATAAATGCGAAAGTAAGTTTGTTTGTTACCTCTTCACGCTTCATCTGCTGAACCAATATTTGCATACAATATAGTACTGAAAAGGACATAGGGTACCTTTCATCCCGGGAAAAGTCGTGCAGTAATCCATAGTTTTTAGCGATGTTTGAATGATAACAAAACGCCTCTTACTAAATGTACATTCGTTTGACGTCACACGCCGAAAATTCGTGTTTATTAAATTCATCTTTGATTTCGTCGAGTTATTCATGCCAATACGAAAATCCAATCCAATTCCGACAAAAAGATCTGATAGTATCCTGTTTCCGATCGAAGCTACACGCAGTCTGTAAAAAAGAGGACGGAATCCAACTGGATGCATGTTTTGAATGAAGTCTGAATAAAAACCGAAGTGTACGCATCACAGATTTTCACATTCTAGATGTTTTTTTGAAATTCTTTATTTTTGGGTGGCTTGGTCGATGACATGTCAGTCCCATTTTCTAGATGATAGATTTACCAACTTTTTAAATATTAACGTAATTTTTAAATGCAAATGTTTTTATTTAAAATCAAAAAAATCCGGCTCGAAAAGAAAAAAGGAATGCGAATGTTTTCTCCCTCCTTAAGTTGTGGTCATTATATCGAATGAAACACACACAACGACTATTTTGGCATGTTAATGGAGTGGATTGCCATTGCATTCTCTATTTCCGCTGATAATAATCAACTAGAGTATTTTATTTGTTTCACAATATTTTCTGCCACCAAAACTAATCGATGAAAACTACCTTATATGATGACTCGTGTATGGTAGTTTTCATCGATTAGTTCTGGTGGACCTGACGGTCGGTATACAAAATGTAGCACGACGGGCAAGATTCGCACCACACAAGCGGGCGCCCTAACTAAAAACCACTCGACCACAACCCATGCGAAAGTTCAAACGTTTATACATATATCTGAATCGCCATTCCATCAGAAAGCCCATTTAAGCCCAATGAAACTAACACCGGACTATAGGAAATGATGCGATAAAAGGGAGACCTTTGCCCAGCTGTGGGCTGATGTGGGCTAAGATGTTTTTTTATGCACAAGTATTGAGTACTTTTTATTCCGAAACTACCACAGAAACAGAGACCGGAGGCGCGGCTAGTTACTTAAATATCACTAATAAATAAATGACAAAGTGAACCGGAAAGTTCAATAAGAAGATTGAGACGTGCTTCAGTTCGAGAAGTTATTACAAATGAAATAACTAGGGACTTACGTAACATTTCGTATTGTAGACAAGGACGGGAGTTTGCATACTTCCAGAATGTCTATTCCGTTTGTCATCTTTTGTCCCGCATCGGATAATAATTTTTCATAAACAAATAATAAAACAATATTCTACAATTACCTACTAAAATATTTCCGTTGTTGACTTGTGGCACAGAATTAATATTAGTACTACGTACAGAAAGGAAACTCCCTGCCCCTCCCGCAATATGGCACCCCCCCGCTCCTTCCGCACTTCTCCCCCTTTCTTGTGTAACTGTGGGACGTTCGACTATGAAAACGCACACATTGACGCGTTCACGGATATACAGTTTCATTTGTAGTAGTAGTAGGCATATTTGACGCGCCGTTTCTATGAAGCGCCCGCCCTGTGCTTGTGGTAGAGTTTTTTTTGTTATCCCTTAGTAAAATTATTCTCAAGGACCCAAGATAATTATGATTTTTTTACAAAAAATATAACTATTTCGTTTATCATATGCCATCTAGAGGAAGAAGGGGGCCCAGGAAGACCAAGACAGGGCTACATGAATCAAATAAAGGAAAAAGTGAGCGTCGGGTTGTATCAAGAAGTAAAACAGTTGGCAATGGAGAGAGAGAAATGGAAGGAACTCCACCGACAAGAGCTTCGCATTCAAATTTGATGATGATGCTGCCATTCAAAGAAGAAAAGGAGATGTATTTTTCTTGAGGTCCCCCAAGTCAAGAGGAAGAATGTATTATTTTGAAGATGAAATTGAAGAAGTGTCCACTGCGTGACGCGTACTCTTCACTTAATCTACCTGTCTCAGTGATACACCTTAATTGTGACAGAAATAGTTGCTTATCTCCTGCACGCACAGGTATATGGGTCTCTATTGTTTCCCCTAATTTTTTGTACTCCTAATGTAGTTTGGTGCACAAACTTTTAGTACAACATTCATTCGTACATTTTTATGAATTCTAATTTAGTTTAGCCTATTTTTGATTCGCCTAAGTTTTTATCGCCGTATATTTACTTTCCAAATAAGTCATTAGGCCTAATAATTGATTATTTCTAATATTCACAAATACTAATTAATATTTCGTACAAAGCAATTAAGCACAAAATTGTAACACCTAATTATTTCTGTTATAATAATTTCTGATAATTATTACAAAGTATTTAAATCTAATAGGGGGGGGCCTAAAATTAAACATTGATGGATTTGTGTTTGATAAATGTCGAGAAGTAAAAGAAAGTTATATTAGGCATGTGAACTAAAGCGTGCAGCATGCAAGCAAGTGTGCAGCATGCAAGCAAGCATACAGCATGCAAGAAAGCCTGCAGCATGCAAGCAAGCATGCCACATGCAAGCAAGCATGCAGTTGCATGCGGCATTCAAGCAAGCATGCAGCATGCAAGCAAGCATGCAGCATGCAAGCAAGCATGCAGCATGCAAGCAAGCATGCAGCATGCAAGCAAGCATGCAGCATTCAAGCAAGCATGCAGCATGCAAGCAAAGATGCAGCATGCAAGCAAGCATGCAGCATGCAAGCAGGCATGCAGCAAGCAAGCATGCAGCATGCAAGTATTTCTGGGTGGCTCCACCAGAAGACTCGCTCCGTCGGCCCTTCGATTCATTCGTGCACTCGACCTCGCTACGCTCGAGAGGTCGCCGGCTCGCTTCGCTCGCCACCTCCCCCCCTCGCTGCGGTTCGGCCTCGTGCCCTCATTTCTCTCAGGACCTCCTTCGCGAGCTTCTGGTTCCGCGCGAAGGAATAACACTCTAGTATAGGGAAAACTTGAGCCACGTGAAGTCGGGGTGCTCTAAGTCGGATCTGTGACTTATGAAGATTTTTAGGAATTATTATTAGTAGTGCATTACATCATTCTGAAAATGATTGACGACAGACTGGCCTGTCCTTATCTCCGGCACTGCTGTGATAGACATGTCACAGTACCCATGCCGGTAAGAAAGTACTAATAGTAATAATTAAATTTACTAATATTCAATTAGTTATAATTATAAGAAGTGATTATTATAGTAAGTAATAATTGTCTCAAACAAATTTATACGAGGATATCGTTAGGTGTAAAAAATTAAAAGCCAAACGATTTTAGAACATCTAATAATAGAGACTCAAAATTGCATGTAATAATTATTAGGCTAAAATATTATTGTGCAAAAACATCAATTAGGCGAGACAATAATTGTGCATAACATGTTTAGGCCAATAAGGTTCGGCGAAGTGAAATTAGAGACAAAAATTTTAAGCGAAACAAAGGGCACCCCAGGTATATACGTATACAAACATTTGATACATTTACGCATCTCTTCGCGCTTCCTTGCTACTTTTGACACTCATTTAGGACAAGTAAGTAAGACACGTTGTCTTCTGAACTAGCGACATGAGATAGGGGCTAGAATAGGAGACAAGGGGAAAATACAGTTTCAGACTGCTAATAGGTCGCAAAGAATTCACTCAGAAGAACAATTTACAACGTTCCATTCCCGTTGTAATGGAACTGGCGTACGAATTTCATAGCTGTCAAAATAGTAAGAATGGTTTTATTTTAAACTAGCTTTTGGCTGCGGTTCTACTCAAATAAACATCGTAATGTAACATTTTAGAATTAGTGTTTCTAAGTACCTATATCGTTTTAAGTATGTCGTCGCGTGTGTATCATTCCACGTAATGTCATCGGCAACAGCCTATCTGGTTACTTTTGCATAATAAAACAAGCGAAATATTGAATCAATATTTTGATAAACACTTGTACACTCAGCTGCAGAGAAACCTGACGCCCTTTTAAATAAGTAAAATAAAATAAAATGCGTTTATTATCAAAAATATGCTACAACATGAGTATTAAACGTTGGTTCCCAAACTTGGAAGATCCTGTATCTATCCTATCCTTTCTCACCGAATCCTCTCTCAGGGGGATCAGGACTGTGCGTGCGTGAGTACATAGTCATTATGTAATACGATTCTCTCTCTCTCTCTCTCTCTATCTCTCAGCCAAAAGACGTCCACTTCTAGACAAAGGCCTTCCCTAAGGATTTCCACAACGACCGGTCTTGCGCTGCCCGCATCCATGCGCGTCCCGCGACCTTCACCAGGTCGTCGGTCCACCGAGTGGGAGGCCCGCCAACACTACGTTTTCCGGTTCGTGGTCGCCAGTCGAGAACTTTTCTGCCCCAACGGCTATCTGTTCTACGAGCTATGTGCCCCGCCCACTGCCCTTAAATTTGGCGATTCTGCGGGCTATGTCGGTTACTTTAGTTCTCCTACGAATCTCCTCATTTCTGATTCGATCACGCAGGGAAACTCCGAGCATAGCGCGCTCCATCGCCCTTTGGGTGACCTTAAGCCTTCTTGTGAGGCCCATAGTAAGCGACCACGTCTCTGTTCCGTATGTCATTACTGGCAACACACACTGGTCAAAGACCTTCGTCTTGAGACACTGCGGTATTTTGGACGAGAAGATATACACCGTACAGTCAGCTGCAGAGTAACCTGACCTCCTGAGATAGAATTCAGTAAGATAAGGGAAGTCATCACGCCAAAACTGCTGAAAGAAATATGATGGTGTTTTGACAAATATGTAAACCTAGCTACATCGCGCCGCGCTCAAAGATGCTCTTCTCTCTCTCTTTAGTCGTATTTCCTCATGACTGCGGGTCGTGGTCATTATATGGAATGAAACACACACAACGACTCGTCACGTAAGTAAGCAACCACGTCTCTGTTCCGTATGTCATTACTGGCAACACACACTGGTCAAAGACCCTAGACTTGAGACAATGCCGAATTTTTATGTAATACGATTATTTTTTCGTTATTGACTCGGTTATTTACGGCTTTTAATTACTCGTTTCGCTCGTCATTACCGAGCACAATCAGCCGAGTTCTCGATTCCCGTGCTTTCGATAATGAACCGAGGAATTAATTAAAAACGTCACCTACTAGTGATTGCGAGCTGTTGTTTTTTGAGGTCACTCCACAAATAAAAATCAGTATGGGTCAAAAAATACTGGAGTGTTTTTATGAAGAATAGATCCCAAGCTTTACTCAAAAAAATCACGTAACAAGTGCTCGAATGTTGTCAAATTACAATTAAAGACACGCAACTTTTATCTTTATTGGGCTTTTCTTTTCACTTAGATAGAAGGTGAATAAATTTTATGTAACACGTTGCCTGGAAGAGTCAGTCATTTGCTCGTCCCACTAAAATCTCGAGTCAGTCATTTGCTCGTCCCACTAAAATCTCGGACCTGGGACGAGTCATCGATTTCAAATTTGTTAATCGTTAACTTGGACCAAGTTTTATTTGAACTGGGCTGAGTTAGTTACTTACTAATAACGGTGTAGTTTACTTGGACCACATCAAGTTAACTATTTTAAATTTTATAAAAATACATACTAGCTGTTGCCCGCGGCTTCGCCTGCGTGAGTTTCGCTTAGATGAAAAATCTTTTTGTGTTCCTAACTGTAGAAACCTAAACTCCAGTACTCAAAATTTCAGCCATTTGGTTATTCCTTGCCCCGCGAGAATATAATATTAGGTACTCGTAGTCCGTATTTCATTCAATAAATGATCTTCGTCTGCTCTTTATCTACAATTTCCCGTGTAGCACCACTCCTATCCCGTGTCCTGTCTATTTATACGTCAGTAGAAAATGCTCATCAGGTTGAACGACTTTTGCTAAGGCGCCATTTCCATATATGTAATAGTGTAGCTGGTCTCTTGGAATTCTTCATAAGATGATCCTGATCTTCGATTTTTATACGTCAACAGAAAATGCTCATCAGATTGATATTTTTTTGCAAAGGTACTATTTCCATATAACCTTAACAGGACAGCTAAACTATAAGAATATAGTTTAGCTGTCCTGTTAAGGTTCTTCATCAGGTGTTCAAGCTTTCAAAATCAATTATAGCCTATATGTTGCCCAGGCTTAATAGCAACAAAAAAAGTTTCATTCAAATCCGTCCAGTAGTTTTTGCGTGAAACGCGTAAATACATACGGACAGACAGACAGAAAGACAGACAGACAGAAAAAAATTACAAAAATTTTTTTTTGCATTCCGCGTCTTCGCCCGTTTGAATTTCCCACGGGAACAGTGCTTTATCCGGGGATGAAAGGTACCCTATGTCCTTTTCAGTACTTCTATGCAAAATTTTAGGAAAACTTTCCCATTTATAATATTAGTTAGGAAGCATTTTAGGAAGTTAGGATTCTGTTACGCTGTGAATTCATGAATAAAGAAAATCTATTTTTTTTTAATCGCTTTGTCTACTGAAACAATCTTCCTGAAATTTTGCATAGAAGTACTGAAAAGGACATAGGGTACCTTTAATCCCGGGAAAAAGCACTGTTCCCGTGGGAAATTCACGCGGGCGAAGACGCGGGCAAAAGCTAATTACTTATATTCTAAGAATTACATTTCTAGTAATATAAGGCCAATATTAACACATTCACTATTATCTATAGTACATATAATAAAACAGTAAAAATATTTTGTCTGTACATTTAG
Organism: Ephestia elutella; assembly: GCA_018467065.1. Taxonomy (NCBI): domain Eukaryota; kingdom Metazoa; phylum Arthropoda; class Insecta; order Lepidoptera; family Pyralidae; genus Ephestia; species Ephestia elutella. The sequence goes on along the minus strand of CM031576.1, from coordinate 4,886,922 downwards.
TATTTTTAACTGGAATGGATAGAGTGACACTTAAAAAGAATAATAGAAAGCAAAAAAAATTTTTGGAATTTTTTACTGTCTGTATGTATGTACGCGTTTGCACGCAAAAACTACTGGACGGATTTGAATGAAACTTTTTTTGTTGAATAGCTATTAAGCCTGGGCAACATATAGGCTATAATTGATTTTGAAAACTGGAACACCTGATGAAGAACCTTAACAGGACAGCTAAACTATAAGAAATATGGAAATGGTACCTTTGCAAAAAATTATCAATCTGATGACCATTTTCTGTTGACGTATAAATATCGAAGATCAGGATCATCTTATGAAGAATTCCAAGAGACCAGCTACACTATTACATATATGGAAATGGCGCCTTAGCAAAAGTCGTTCAACCCGATGAGCATTTTCTACTGATGTATAAATAGACAGGACACGGGATAGGACAAACAGGGACTCGGGGTGGGAGTGGTGCTACACGGGAAATTGTAGATAAAGAGCAGACGAAGATCATTTATTGAATGAAATACGGACTACGAGTACCTAATATTATATTCTCGCGGGGCAAGGAATAACCAAATGGCTGAAATTTTGAGTACTGGAGTTTAGGTTTCTACAGTTAGGAACACAAAAAGATTTTTCATCTAAGCGAAATTCACGCAGGCGAAGCCGCGGGCAACAGCTAGTATTTTTATAAAATTTAAAATAGTTAACTTGATGTGGTCCAAGTAAACTACACCGTTATTAGTAAGTAACTAACTCGGCCCAGTTCAAATAAAACTTGGTCCAAGTTAACGATTAACAAATTTGAAATCGATGACTCGTCCCAGGTCCGAGATTTTAGTGGGACGAGCAAATGACTGACTCTCCGAACTTCTGTCTGTCTGTCCGTATGTATTTACGCGTTTGCACGCAAAAACTACTGGACGGATTTGAATGAAACTTTTTTTGTTGAATAGCTATTAAGCCTGGGCAACATATAGGCTATAATTGATTTTGAAAACTGGAACACCTGATGAAGAACCTTAACAGGACAGCTAAACTATAAGAAATATGGAAATGGTACCTTTGCAAAAAATTATCAATCTGATGACCATTTTCTGTTGACGTATAAATATCGAAGATCAGGATCATCTTATGAAGAATTCCAAGAGACCAGCTACACTATTACATATATGGAAATGGCGCCTTAGCAAAAGTCGTTCAACCCGATGAGCATTTTCTACTGATGTATAAATAGACAGGACACGGGATAGGACAAACAGGGACTCGGGGTGGGAGTGGTGCTACACGGGAAATTGTAGATAAAGAGCAGACGAAGATCATTTATTGAATGAAATACGGACTACGAGTACCTAATATTATATTCTCGCGGGGCAAGGAATAACCAAATGGCTGAAATTTTGAGTACTGGAGTTTAGGTTTCTACAGTTAGGAACACAAAAAGATTTTTCATCTAAGCGAAATTCACGCAGGCGAAGCCGCGGGCAACAGCTAGTATTTTTATAAAATTTAAAATAGTTAACTTGATGTGGTCCAAGTAAACTACACCGTTATTAGTAAGTAACTAACTCGGCCCAGTTCAAATAAAACTTGGTCCAAGTTAACGATTAACAAATTTGAAATCGATGACTCGTCCCAGGTCCGAGATTTTAGTGGGACGAGCAAATGACTGACTCAAAATCTCGGACCTGGGACGAGTCATCGATTTCAAATTTGTTAATCGTTAACTTGGACCAAGTTTAATTTGCGCTGGGCCGAGTTAGTTACTTACTAATAACGGTGTAGTTTACTTGGACCACATCAAGTTAACTATTTTAAATTTTATAAAAATATAACAGTGAATGCGTTATTGGCCTTACTAGAAATGTATATCTTAGAATATAAGTAACTACCTTTTGCCCGCGTTTTGGCCAGCGTGAATTTCCCACGGGAACAGTGCTTTTTCCCGGGATAAAAGGTACCCTATTTCCTTTTCAGTACTTCTATCTATTTGTATGCAAAATTTCAGGAAGATTGGTTCAGTAGATAAAGCATGAAGAGGTAGCAAACAAATAAACATACAAATAATCTCACTTTCCCATTTATAATATAATATAGTCAGAATTTTGTTACGCTGTGAATTCATGAATAAAGAAAATCTAAATGTAAAATATCTGGTTTGGTACCTACTTTAGTTTATTTGCAGCCCAAGAACCAAAATCAGGGGCATATTATATGGTTACAAATTATCTTTTTAAAAACCATCATTTTACAAACAACGTTTGTAAAACTACACATTTGAAAAACATCTGCTTTGACAAACTCATCCTTTAAAAAAATGATCATTTTACGAACAAAATATTTAACAAAATCTTCAATTGGTAAAACAACGTTAGACAAAATATCATATGGCAAATACATCGTTTGATATATTTACCAAAACTAAAAGTTATGAAGTTTTAGTACAAAAATAAGGTTTGTCTCCAAGCGATCTGAGCTGTAAGTTATTTACATGATGAACAAAAGATGGTAGGTTAAGTTGCGAGGAGCAAAGCGACGTAGCTAGGAAGTAAGTGTAGAAACTCCTTGGTGCTCCTTGGTGCTAGTGTCACCGCAACGTTTGCTTTTAAAAATCAACGTTCAGAACATAATGAGCGATTTTTCTGACAGCTAATTAAGAAAAAAAAATCAGTACAAAAAAGTCTCAACAGATAGCGTTTTATGAAAGCCGAGTCGTAATAATGGCTGAACCTATATGGTGCGTTTTTTCTTTTCAACCAGAGGCAGAAAAAAAATCACATAACAGTTTGACATTTGCACAAATCACAATATAGATACTTTTTAGTTGTTTTTTTTACTAAGTTTTATTTTTTTTAAATGCCAATCCCGTGAACTTTTTGCTTTTTGTATGGAACTTTTTCTCTCGCCTTTTACTAAGCGCCATCTATGAAGTCATCTGGAACTATTTCTTTTTTTAATTTGTGTCACGGAAAATCCCTCATTTTTTTTAGTTTTAAATTTGTTTATTGAGAAGGTAATCATTAAAATATATTACTAAGAACATAAAGTATTGTTTTTAATAAATAGTAAATAAAAGATATTTGTGAAATAAAAAAAATATGATAAAATATAGGTATTATTATTGGCAGAAATCAAGTTAGGTTAAAGTATTTTTTTTTTATGACCGACCACCCGGAAAGACTTTGAGGGCGGAAAAGAAGTTAGCTTCAGGTTATTTTTCTTTGTGACCACCCGGAAAGATTTTGAGGGCGGAAAATAAATTAGGTTCAGGTTATTTTTTTATGACCACCCGGAAAGATTTTGAGGGCGGAAAATAATTAGGTTCTGTTTTTTTTTCATGAACTTTTGAGGGAAAGACTTTTAAAAATAATGACTCAAGAGCGTAGCTCAGCAGCAACGTGCATTGCCAAGCTGTATGGCGATGCTTAAGGGCTGACGTCCTTAATTAAAAATTGGCTTAAAGTAGGATTGTAAAATGATGTTATGTTCAAGAAAGTTGTTTGATGAAATAAAACTTTATAAAATAAAAGTTTTATACTCGATACATTTGTAGAGTAAAATACATATTTATAAAATAAATGTTTGTAAAATGAAACGTTTTTAAAATAACGAGTTTGTACAATGAAACATTTTTAAAAGGGATAGTTTTTAAACGATGTTTGTAAAATGATGGTTTGTGAAAGGTTTTTTGGTCAAACATTAGTGAACCATATTATATACATATGTATACTATAGTATGAAACTGTGGTGGTTGAGTGGGACGACACCTGAGGTCGGAAAGGACCCAGGTTTAAATCCTACCTGTGCCACATGAGTTTGCTTAAGGTAGTTTTCATAGACCACCACTTGCTTCCGGTAAAAGATAACATCATCGTGAGGAAACCAGCATACTAGCTGACTATTTGGTTTATAATTTTTTTTCATTACTCATACTCTGAAAGTAAGTCTAAAGTTGCCTGAGGAGCGTGGAGGAAGTAATACTTTTCAGCCCTAGGGAGAATCGTTTTCAACTGACAGCTGTCAAATTATTTAAAAAAAAAACTAGTTCTATTTTCACGTTATTCTATTGAACCATATTCCAACTTCCTATACAGCCATTCAACATTGAAATAACATGAAGGTAAAGAATATATTTTTTTATAATTTTTTATAATATAGATTTTTTCAATGATGGAACCAAATGAAAAGAATCTAATAGCTAAATAGTTGGTCGGCCACAGAAAAAAAAATATGCTGGAAGCTAAAGCCGTAATCCGATCATTTTTTTTTTCAAGTTTAGAGTTTTGTTTATGCTTCCGTATAATTCACTCATCATTTCTTTAGCTAATTCATGTTTTTATTTTTACTTTCCTTGTATTCGTAATGAAAAGCACAGTGTTTACCTCGGGTGAAAGACATTTTTAATCAATTCTCAGACGCTATTTACTTCAATGGGATTAAAATATCTTGTTTCTATTAAAAATCATTTTCTCGTAATTTATTCGAGACCTTAAAAATGAGTTACCAAATAATGCGTTAAATTACATTTCTAGTAAGGCCAATAACGCATTCACTATTATATGTTTATAAAATTTAAAATAGTTAACTTGATGTGTTCCAAGTAAACTACACCGTTATTAGTAAGTAACTAACTCGGCCCAGCGCAAATTAAACTTGGTCCAAGTTAACGATTAACAAATTTGAAATCGATGACTCGTCCCAGGTCCGAGATTTTAGTGGGACGAGCAAATGACTGACTCGCCTGGAAGCAATAATTTACTTGTAGTTTATAAAACTAAAAAAATGACTTGACTATAAGTAAAAAAAAAATACACGAATACAAGCTGATTATTAAAAAATAAAAACACGACTGACAACTCACATAGAAATCACTGTCATTGAATGTCCTCGGAGAAATGCAATGAATCCAAAAATACCTCTTACATCAAAATCTGTTTAGCCGTTCAGGACTTATGGTGGATAAAGAAACTTACATACATACATACTTACATATATACATGAACCCTGAAAACTTAACACTCCTTTTTTGGTCAGTCGTGTAAAAATGTGTATAATATCGGCTATGGCCTAATGTTCCACATACATTTAAAACAAATCAAATACATTTGAATATATAAAAAAATACATATAATACTATACATACACACAACACATAATTAACACAATAATTTTTATATTTAACTTTATCCTAAAAATTCCAATCTAACAGCTATCCATACTAATATTATAAATGCGAAAGTTTGGATGTGAGTTTGTGAGTTTGTGAATTTGTGAGTTTGTGAGGATGTTTGTTACTCAATCACGCAAAATCTACTGGAAGGATTTCGATGAAATTTGGTACAGAGGTAGATAATGACCTGGAATAGCACATAGGCTACTTTTTATCCCGGGAAAAAGCACTGTTCCCGTGGGAAATTCACGCGGGCGAAGCCGCGGGCAAAAGCTAGTTTATGATAAAATAATCTTGTTTGTGTTCCATCTAACCTTATTATAACATTTTGTTGGATGATATGACATTGCTTTGAAATTCCTTCGCTGATACCGAAATTCCTGGAAATAAATGTTTTGTTATGATGATACAAACTACCTACTGTCTGCTACATTATCGTGCGTGACGTATATTATTTTTTAAAGCGACTTAGGTAGTTGTTAATTTTATTTTCATTTTATTTTATTAAAGAAACCAACAGAGTTTTCAATTTACAGTAATACAGTTCTTAATAAGGTCAATAAAAGGTTTCTCTTTCTATAACAATAATATTGTCGATTACTTAAGTTAATAATAGTTGTTAAATTAAAATGTGAAACATTTTTTACGCCTATTATCTAGTATTACTTATATTTTTTTTTTTTTTTTTATTTATTTATTTAATACAGTATAAAAATATAATAATTTTCCTTTATTTACGATGCCACATAATCTCTTCCGAGATTTTCCGGGCCTCGGAAGTTGTCATCAAAAACACATCAAAAAAATAAATAATCTAATATAAATTAAATCCAAATAAATCTTAGGGCCGCAATCGGAACGCGCTAAATAGTGAACCGCGACAACCCGCCCGATGCATTCAAAGCAAGTACTGGGATACCTACCTTGCCTCCATCAGGCGCCAACGACGACGCTAGAACCGGTTCAGATTAAACTCGTGCGCGTCTCAGATACGGGGTGATACTTTTGTTACGGTTAAGTGTTTAGTTAGTGACACATGTGTAGGAATTTATTATAACAGCTAAGAGTTCAGTAGGTAAGTAAATTTTTATTTTGTTTTTTTAACTTGCTGTAAAAGTTGTGTTGGTAAAATATGGAAATTTTTAATCTGGGATATTTTGTACGAAAAATTTTTTTAGTTTGTATTTAATATTTTTCGTTGTAAGTTGTGCTTTTAAATGATCCGGCAAATGGTTTATTAGATCAGGTATTATATATTGTAGTGTTCTTTTTCCGTATAAATTAGTATATTTGGGCAGTATAAGCTTATTATTTAAAACCCCCCATGGATAAAATCCTTGGGGGAGGCCTTTGTCCAGCAGTGGACGTCTTTAGGCTGAGAGAAGAAGAAGAAGCTTATTATTTAACTTAGATCTATTTCTTGTATTTATTCTGCCTATTTTCATAGTTGGTACCTTCTTTAATTCTTCTTTAAAGTATTCTTCTTTCAATAATGTTAATTTAATTTTTTCTTGAATCGGTATAATTTTAAGGAGAGAAAATAATTTAAAATAATCGCCATTACATTTATTTTTAATTTTGACTGGTACAATTTTTTTTAATATTCGTATTTGTAGTGCATATATTTTATCAATATTAGTTTTGCAAGTTCTGCCTATGAAATGAGATTCTGTATATGAAATGAGAAAAATAACTTCAAGAGAAGGTTTTTTCCAGATAGATTTCCAATTTTTTTAAATATTTTAGTCAAAATTCTTATCTTTTATTTAGCTAGGTACTGAATAATCGTGCAATGCTAAAACCTATAATAATACATATGCAAAAATAGAAGCATTTATATTAACAAATAAATGGACAACAACAATGAATTCCCTTCTTGTTATATTAATCAAAACATAAAAAGCTTATTTTTAATCACGATTGTAAGTCGTCAAACACAGTTTACTTTAGGGGCGTAAACAAAAACACGTTTAGCAGATTGAGGGACTTTTTTCCTTTTATTAAACAGACGTCAATCATGGCTGCTTGCTTAATAAACGTTATAAACATTGTTTCTTCTTGCTTCCCCCCAAACGACCTTCAAGTTATGGGCGGAAGCGAATCATGATTATACTTTTTCTATGTCCGTGTTCTATGTAAATACTAGCTGCGCCTCGAACATGCACCTAAGAATTTCAGCATACAAATTAGCCTATGTGCTATATCATATTTTACTTTACCCGTATAGCAAATTGCATTGAAATCCGTTTTTTTAATATGAGTAAGGAATTAGGATAAGTTAAAAATTGGTGGCTCTACCGTTTCCACCTGCTTGGTAGTGGCACGAGTCAATACCATATTTTTGTGGAATATTTTAGTAATTATGAGTAGGTACCGCATAACTGCTCTCAGTATGCATTTCTTCGCATGTAGAAAGAGGGATTCTCGTTTATTATTTAGGTACATTTAAGGAATAATACTGCGATGATATCAAAAATCTCTTTCTGGGATAAGTCCGCCATTTGTACGCCTCTCTTTTTGTTTCGCTTGACAAAATTACATTGACTTCTGCACGACGGCAATGAGTGGCAATTTCTGGTAATTTACTGCATGTGCTTTTGTCGCCATCTGCGTGAACTATGTATCATTCCCTGCGGCAACCTTTAGGGGTGCCGGCAGATAGGTAGTCTACTCAAGGGGTAGGTCCAACGGAAAAGAAAACAACCTAGAGGTTATTTATCCTTTACTTATTAACAATTGCCCACCGCCTCACGCCCTTCCATATATTACATAATAGATAGCACAACACTGGCCTTGCAATCCTGTCCACCACACACAGAGGGTCACACCACGTACTCCACCGAAGAACGTCTTCGCCGGCGGCGTCACTGACAGATCCACCCTGAACAGGCGGTTAGAAGGGTCCTAGCCAGATGAAGGCCAGCCCAGATGTGAGTAGTTCCAGCCAGATGGATGTAGGTAGCTTCAATCAGGCGTGGGTAGTCCCAGCCAAGTGTAGGTTGACTCCAACCCGGAAGAAGGTTCCTGGAAGGTCCAGTGGCAATATATCAGGCACTAGGTAGGCAGTGTAGGTGTAGAAATCCCTTTCAGAAGTTAGGGACGAAATGCTTGGCCAGATTACATACAGGTAGAAATGAATTTACTTTGCTAGTCAGAGTTGAGCACTAAAGAAAAGACTAGAACACCTTACATAGTCATAAATATATAGAAAATACGATGAGGACTCACCCAAGAGGGAAGTAAACAACACTAGTAATTAGAAAATAGCTAATTAAAAATACTTATTAGTTTTATAATATCGAGCGCGGCGGTTCGTCTCGTCAGCTAACCAAAATCAAAGTGCAATGAAGTTTGCGCGGAAGGGCGCGGCGCGCGGCCGGAGACGCTCGCGAAGTTCACACTGGTTAACCCACAAATCGAAAAGATGGGTATGTAAAGATTTAAAATAAGGTTTAAAGTTAGTATATATTTAGTTAGTGATATTGATGATGATTTTATTGTTAGGTTAATTATTTTTATAAATAGTTCTATTTAATTTTATAAATAAATGTTGTATTTCAGTTTTAATGTTTTTTATTTAGTTACTATTTTCGGCAATTGTGCTCGCACAATGCTACATCCCTTAAGCGACGGCCTTGAGAATCCGAGAAGCACGGGTTAACGTCAAAGCGGGTCGTATTTTTTTCAAAACTTGAATACTTCAGAAAAGCCTGCCATTCTGTGAAAGTATTCCAGCAATAGCGGTTTCAGTTCCCTCTCGCCGCGTGCCCCTCAACGTTACGCTGATACCGACGATACAAGAGACCATCTCAACGTTTTTGATACAGTTATGTTTCCGATAACGTTAACGGCTGGTCGTCGCCCTTGGCGTCGTCATCGCCAGACCCTAGCTTTACGCTTATATTTTGCACCACACAGACTTCGCCGCTGACTGTCGGGTCGTACCGATAATGGCGTAGCTTAACACGACACTTATTGCCAAAATAAATCATCCACGGCCGTGCTACATGTTATTTAAATTATTTGTGTACGTGTAACAATGTTATACAATGGTACTCAATTATAAATATTTAGGACGGTGTTGTGGGCCAAGGACTTGGGTGTTTGTGGTAGTATTTTGTAAATTAACATAACATTACGTAGTGATAATACAATAACTAGATGTATACAGAACACTTTAACTAAAAATATTATAGGTAATAGAAGTAAAAATAAGATATGAAACATACTTAAGAAGTTGTTATAAATCTTGACACATGGAAATTTAAAAATAGAAATAAACGAGCCTTACAATAGTGACGTAATATGATGTATAACATCTTACCTTGGTAATAATAAGCCACGGCAAGCACTCTTTTGGTAAAAAAACATAGTGCGCTTCCCCGGCTTTCTGTTACACAATTACGTCCCATTTTACAAAATCACTTCCATTCTATCAAAAAGCCCACTATTCGGCTAAGCGTGGCCTTCGATTCTCACTACTATTGGCTCTGCCTACCCCGTAAGGGATGAAAAATGATTCTACGTATGTACTCCCATGGATTGCACACAAGCGAGATGAAATTCCTCCTGAAATGAATGAGATGAAATTGAATTGAGATGAGATGAATTGATGAGATGAGATTCCTCAATCAATTTATTTTCTAGAAGTTTTGATATTTGATTTTCAATTTCCATTCTATCTTCAGCAGTACATCTATATGGTCGTTTGTAACAGTATTTATCCTCCATCAAGTCAATATGAGCTTCATAATCTCGAACAGTGCCAACATCATATTTATCCTTAGCAAAGACTGGTTTGTATTTTTCTATCAACTTATTAATTTCACATTGTTGATATGAATCTAAATGGTTTATTGATATTTCAAATTTTTCTGTGTTTATATGTTCATTGAAATTTATTTCCCAGTTGTTCGTTTGTATAACTTCTTGTTTTATTGCTTTAGAGTATGGAGAAAACTTTTCTACACTTCTGTCACCTAGTACATCAGGAATTTTGACAGTTGTTATTTTCGAACCATAATTTTCTATGCATTTATTATCTGATATATCGTCTTCTTTCGAAATTATTTTTTTTTCTTCTGGACTGTCGCATTGTGTGACCTTTAATTCTTCATTCTGCATTAATCGGAATTTTCTTATTCAGTCCAAACCAATCAAAAAATCGTAATTAAAATTTTCATTATCTATTACAAAAATATCCACAATACTTTCAATATTATAGATTTTAAGTTTTAATGATACCATACCTTTTGTTTTCTTCTCACCATTAATAGTCTTTAAGTTTACTGTTTGTGTATTACTTGTATTTTCTTCTTTTTGTTGTATCTTTAATAATTTGGCATTTATTAATGATACATTTGAACCGGAATCATATATCCAAAAACATTTAGAGTATCATTCAATAGTAACTTAATTTTTATTAATGGTGGTACCTCTAGTTTTTTGGATTCTTATCATTCAACTCAATTTCTAATTCTGAGTTATTTACAGTTTTTACGACTGCATTCTTTTCTTTGAACCAGCAGTTTTCCTCAGAATGGTAACGTTTTCCCTTTTTTTCATTGATACAAATTTGGCATGGTAGTTTTTCTTCAATTTTTTTTTGTTTAATAGCATCAGAGTTTGTAAAATTTTTTTTATCATATTTATTTTTTCCAATAAGATGTTCCAATCTTCCTAATTCATTGTATAAATCTTTTGTTTCTTGTAGAGTTTCTCTGTCAATTTTGTCCGTTACATAATTGGGTAAACCAAAAGCTATGAGGTCAATAAGCGTCCCAGTATCAATACACTTCCTTAATTCCAGTAACAATTTTTCCTTTTTCAAAGCATATTCAAGTAATGAACCGGTTTGGTATTTAAACGCAAGAGCATATCTAACAGGAGACCAACCTTTGTTTGCAAATGTCTCACAAAAATTTTTCTCCCATGTTTCCCACTCTGATTCTACTGTATATCTGATAAGCATACAGCTATACCAATGTGCACTGGATTGTTCCAAAAAATTTTTTAATATTTCAATTTTCTTTTTGTCTTCCTTAATTAGGAAACGTTCACATTCTTTATTGAAATCTTTAATCCATTGACAGGCATTAGAGTTCTTTCCATTAAATTTTTCAATCATAAAATCCTTTGCAACCTTTCCCAAATTTTGAATTTCTGATTTTTTTTCTTTTTCTTCAAGTAATTTTTCTAACAGTTTTTCTAATGATTTATTTGTGCTACTAGGTATTGATTCACCACTATCTGTTTTTATCAAAACTTCTTCCAAGTCAAAATCGTTAAACTGCAAGTTTTGTTCTTCATCGAGATATATTTTTGAAATATCCTCCGTTAAATTTATCCAAATTTTTCTTGTTTGGTGTCTTTTATTTAATGATTTTTTTACCTTGGCATAGTTTGGGGTACTTGTAATTGCTTGATGTAAGTTTGCAGGTTGATACTCAGGTGGTATTCCAAACATTTGTCCATCTGGTGTGGCTATTGAGGTTATGCATATGATATTTGTTTTTCCATCTGATGAGGATTTCACGGCAAAATCAAATCTCAATTTCTCCATTATTCTTGAAATATTAGCAGAAAATGTTGTTTTATAATGATATTTATTTCCTTTTCATAGGTTTAGGTAAAATAAAGACCGAATTGTGTTTCTGTGAAAGAATCAAGATTAAGTTTTATTAACAATGCATTCTTACAATACCACTTTACATTATAACATCAAAAGATGCACTCACCTGTGAAAGAATCAAGAAACAACATTAAAAGCCTTTATTTCGGGTTTTATAAATTAATTATTATCAAATCCAAAATTCTCTAGTTCAACGAATCCAATCTTTTTTCACAGGTGAGGTGACGTCTGTCAACAGACGCATCTGTCAATTAACGCGGCAAATTCAAATTAAGAAATAAATAAACTCACAGTGGTTTTTTACAGAAGTAATAATATAATAACAAATAAGTACTAAAACTAATCTCATCCCACGAAATCCATGAATCGTTAAATCTGGAAATAGATAAAGCCAGTCTGATTTGCGATGACAATAATAAAGCTCGTCTACATAGTGAAGTAATGGACAGGAGTCGACAATAATCGTTTATTTCCATGCATACATTACGGTATGGTAGTTTTAACACCAAAACGACCAACAAGCCCAAACTTTCTTATCCACATTATTTATATTGATAAGTTAGTTGATTCAATATTCATTCAATAATGGCAAGCGATAGAATAAAATGGAGGGAAATATTATATTGTGCCGATCCCGCTACATATAGAAAGTGGGAAAATTTAAAGGTAAAGAAGAAGCTTTAAGTTGCACCTTTCTCAGTCCTCCGGTGAAGCAGTAAAGGTCGACGTAGCGACCAACTGCAAGTAGGCTTCGATAAAAAAAAAAAAACACTTTCTCAGTATCTGTTCATAAATCTTGCAAGTTTTCTATTGTATTGCACTAGTGCAATAGCTATGTTTTGGGGATGAGGAAAAAAGGTGTCAAAAGAATTTTGCAATAAAATAATAAAAAGTTTGATCTAGTTAAGCTTCCTGACAGGGATTTTGATCTTATATAACAATTTCCCATCAACAAAACAGTTAAAAATTAAATATATTTTTTAACGTTGCCGAAAGATTCATTTCCCCCTCTTTTCCTTTCATATTTCGTTTTTAATCAATCCTTTTTCGAATTAAGATCGTCCAAGCCTTTAAACTTCCTCGCTTTCTGTACTCATCGGCTAGAACCTAGGAAGTTAGTCACGGTAATACAAATTTCAAATGTGAATAATGAGTCAATACAACTGAATTGTACATTTGTCAACTCTATACTTAGATAGTGATAGCAGCTCAATGGTGGCGCTATAAAATTTACTGGGCAGCCAATGCTATGCAAAGTGGCTAGCGTTGCATCACGTACGTCTGTTTATCATATCCGGACGCTGCTTTACGTCCTCTGCAATGGTAATGGGCTTCATATCAATATTGTTCTTCATTTGCAAGACGAATTGGGTGCTGTTTGATAATTAGTTTATTAATAAGGTTTCAATCTATAATTCTACAGCCTACCTGGAAAAAGTGTCAGGTAGGCGCCCAGTCCGGTGCCCCAGATATCGCTGGAGAGACTCTGTGGAGGCTAATCTGCGTGAGCTGTGAGTGGACAACTGGCGAGCCACCGCTAGCGAAGTGCCGCCGAGAAATCATCTGTTCCCGATTTCTTCCCTTGATAATTTCCGAAAATTCTCAGAAACTTGTGTTTTTAGGAAAATTTTTTGTATCTGTTTATCTGAAAATTTCGGGAATGGCACATCACTAGCCATTGCGCAGAATAGAAGGTTATGGCGCTCTCTCGTTTCGGGGCCAAGATCCACTTTGGGGTCACTAAGCCAGCAGAATTGTAGTATTAGTAAATCTACAAAAGTTTTGATCGAAATCAATATTTTTGATGAAAGATAAATAAATTAATTTTATATGATATTAGGATACCAAGGTACACACTCAACTTTGTTATAGCGGCAACAATGAATAGATCTTTTTGAGCTTTTAGAGAGAATTTTGAGAAAAAATTTCAAGAGTCTTTCTTGAAATTTCAAGAGATGATTTCCGAGACACTGTCCAATAATAAACATACTAACATAACACCGCAGGCATATCAATAGGGTTGATACCATTGATGGTACAGCTTGGGTACAGAACCTTAAAATTTCCACCAAACAAAATGTACAAAAAAGGACTGTTATTTACGGATTGTTACTAAAATATAAACTCAAATGTTACATTTACGTCCTAAAAATTATGATAATTATGTCCTAAAAATTATCCTAAAATGCTTACTTACCATGAACTATAAAAGTAAGGAATTTCAATGGTCCCTCGTACGAGATTGGGCTATAAACGATACAAATAAACAAAAGCTTTACATGCATGCCATTTGGTAGAGACGTCCGTTCAGATAGCGTTCAGTCCAAAGATTTTATACGAGTTTGAGGGTAATTCCACAGAATTACAATTGTGTTTTATTTTATTGTCAGTGGTAAATTAAAAAGACTTTATTTGAACCGAATTAAGTTTTTAAAGGTATTTTTAAGTGATACTTCGGTACTTTTTGTATGTTAATTCATGTTTAACATAGCCTTTTTTTTGAAAATACTCTTTTTATATTAAAACATAGTGATTTCTCTAGTCAATCATAAAATACAAAAAAAAAAACAAACTTTTTTAACTAACATATTTCAAAATTAATGTGAATAAATAAAGCACAGTGTTTCTTTAATTGATATATTTGAATAGTTTTTTATTAAGCGTAGGTATTAAAGTTATTTTAGCCTACACAACTATTAGTAGGTACCGATGAACTGCCTATCTTGCCGTGCCGTACCTAGTTTCTTCAATAACAAAAAAGCTGTTCCCTCATATTTTATATTCTTTACGTCCAATATTGTATGGCCCAATCGACGCAGATGGCGCGCTCTTTTTGTTTCCTATAGAAGTATCATAATTTTCCTTTCTTATACTAAGTAGTAGGTTGAATCACAGACCTTAATATGTCGCCATTTAATACGATAATCGTATGTACTTTTTTATGAATTTGCCAATAAATTTTATTCATTACTAGCGACCCGCCCCGGCTTCGCACGGGATATAAACCTTCCTCTTGAATCACTCTATCTATTAAAAAAACCGCATCAAAATCCGTTGCGTAGTTTCAAAGATTTAAGCATACAAAGGGACATAGGGACAGAGAAAGCGACTTTGTTTTATACTATGTAGTGATTTGATTTTAATTTGTATCTTTATTAACCGATCGCGTCGATTACTCATCACACTAAAATACGTGAAGTAAAAATATATATTTTTAAGCGTTTGTATTTTTGTTATTTGTGCACTACTCGTCAGTTATTATTATAAGTCAATACTAAGCAAATAAAACGTTTATTTTATTACAAAATCACAGTAAACGAACAACTCTTTAAACCCCAACTTCTCAGACGAACTTTTAGCTTATTTCGCGAAATATATCCATTAGCCAATTTTATAAGAAGCGAACTTGTGCGGCAATCAGTGTTTGTCAACCCCACTCCGCTTGCCAACCTCCTGCGAAACTTGCGCGGTTAAGATGTGGACTTATTGGAGACATTCTCTTTTATTGTTCGACGATTTGTTTGACGCAAGCTTTTGTGGCATATTCCTCTCCTACTTCAGCTTTTAGTCTAGAGATTCTTTTCTGAGTAGAAAATTATTTGTAACCATGTCATTATTATACATTTTTAACTTTTTTAAATTACGTTTGTGAACAAATATTCGTAGGAAAGTTTCGTTCTACAATATTACTCCTGGAGTTTTCGTACCATTTACCACTTGTATAGGATTGATTCTATAATACATGTTTATAGTGTAAAGAATGCTAAAATTCGGTAATTTCTGAGATCAGTTACTAAGTATATTGTCCACTTAAAGAAAATCCTCGAGGTAATTTGCAGTAGCTATCTCCGTGACAAAAACACATTAATATTATAACATTATTTACCAATTTTGGTGGGACAGAAATGTGAACAACGATTATAATATGAAAGACAGAAGTCCTAATTGAAAAGATGAGAATTACTAATTATGTTGAGCTAAATACCGTAATAGCTACAATATTTTAATCAACTATTACATTAGTTTACACAATTTATGTACAAGGATTATAACTATAAAATATATGGAGAAAGTAACACGACTTTCAAAAAATGTTTTTGCAGGAAATAAAAATCGAATTTTTTTTAATTGAATTGCGTTATATTATTGAAAAGTCTTATAATTTTCATAGCTATAAAACATGTTAAACATTTTAGAACTACCTTATTATACTGTCTCAAAATATTAGCGAATAATATTTTTTTTTAATTTTCGAAACATTTTTTTCTCAAATCTTACGTGATGGAGGAAATTTATATTTAGACCTATATTCCACACATACAGATCTATCAAAAAAACCTAGTAGCTTTGAGGGAATAAAAAAAAAAAAAAAATTTTAAACTAGTGTTATTAATGTCTAAGGTCATGTGTGTATGTGCCAGTTAGTACGCACCTTTATACCAAGTTTCTTTAAGTTCGGTTTGAAGGCGTTTCCCCTTATTATCCTTTTACCTAGTTTGACGTTAAACGGCGCAAAAAATCAAATTGTTCAAGTTTTTGATGGAAATTTCTGGAAGTTTATAACAACTTTTCTAAGCTCTACCTTTTTAGTGGCGTAAAATTATTAATTAAATTTTAACATTGCCTTAACCGTTTTATTTATTACGGCAGAAAAGCGACCTAGTAAGAAGACATTTCATGCACTAGGATCCCGCAACATAATAAGTGATATAGTATATGCTGTGTAGTATTTAGCATATACTATACCACTTCGTTCCCTGGGGGAAAAGCCAGAAATGCAGTCTATTTGTATGATTTTATTTTCATAACGTATTTGATAATTTTATAACCACATTTATTTAACCAGCTTAAATAGCTGGTTAATAGACGACCTCCGTGGCCTATTGGTTATCACGCCAGACTGCCACACCGGGGGGCCCGGGTTCGATCCCCGGTCAGGTCAAGATGGAAAATGATCTTTTTCAGATTGGCCTGGGTCTTGGATGTTTATCTATATATGTATTTGTCATAAAATATAGTATCGTTGAGTTAGTATCCCATAACACAAGTCCCGAACTTATTTTGGGGCTAACTCAATCTGTGTGATTTGTCCGTATATATTTATTTATTTATTAATAGGCAGTGACTAGCAATATCCGGCTAAACGGCTATTTTTTTGTTTGCTAATTTCTACCGGTTAGTAGTGGCCAATCCCTGTAAATTGATGCAGACTTATTATAAACACCTTTTATCATGAAAATCGGTAAAGTTCACGTGGACACAGTAGCAGGCAAATGCTAGTCATATACAAACCTCGTCAAACCGAAAATTATTTACCTCCAATGAAACCCCGCGCCTTAATTAAGTCGCATCAGTCGATTTCGGCCATTACATGAGGAGTCCTGACGTCACGTAGCTCGTTGATCAACTACGGGCTCGAAAGCGTGATTTTAGTGATAGGCTGATTCGAATTCGTATTTACGAATACGAATCAGCCACGAGTACTACTACTATTTTTTTAACTAGCCCACTAACTAGGTGTTGTGTCCCACTATGTTTTTCTTCCACTCGTCTCTCTATTGCATATAAAAAAAATGATGTGCAAAGGAATGATGGAGAAGTATGCGATAGTGAATTTCACCAATAAGTGACCGCGATTAAAGTGGCTAGATTTGTAATTTTTCTCAATAGTAATTTCTTGTTTTTAGTTTCAGAAAGTGTCAACTCGGCCGCGACCGAGAGTTATAGATGCGTACTGGCTAGAATATTCTCGCGCCTCCCATCACAATGTTAGTTGCCTTGTCCGAAACACGTGCAAATAATGACAACTGCTGGAGACCCGGGCAACATTACCATTAATTTGATAGCCCGGGCGTCGCCAGGATAGTTTCCATGGCCGACGCTCGTGACCGGCCTGAGACGTACTTAAAGTTACGGTTATTATGAATATTAATAACTTTTAAGTAAATAGAAAGCCAAGGGATGGGTGACCAAAAATTTATCAAAATAAACGTCTCTGACATTTCTATGCTAAACCCTCAGATTAAGGTAATTGCTCTCTTCGTACTACTTCAATCCTAACTAATATAAATGCGAAAGTGAGTTTGTTTGTTTGTTACTTCTTCACGCTTTATCTACTGAACCAATCTTCCTGAAATTTCGCTGCACATAGTTAGAAATACGGAGAAGGACATAGGGTACCTTTCTTCCCGGGAAAAGGCATGGGAAATTCACGCGGGCGAAGCCACGGGCGAAAGCTAGTAAAATTATATAGTTACTTTTTGACGTTTTCGCTTCGCATCGTACCGCATTACCACGTTTGTCGTTAACCGCTAGTTGTAAACATACAAATATTCATGAAGCTATGTAAACAAAAACGACTACACTGAAATAAAATTTCCCATCCATTAAGTTTGTTTGAATAGCGAATCAAACCGAGCGATCACATGCCACTGCATGTGTTAAATGTAAATTTTCAACGTACAGTCAACTGCATACCTGAACCTCTATGTGGTGGTAATAGTGACCAATTTGAAATAAATTTGGTTAGGTTACGCCGTGTGTACCTAGTTGCAAATTGCTGGTAACAGGAATGGTGCTATTGTCTAAATTCTCTTGTTTGTGTTGCTAATGTTTGTAGGGATGTAGTAATATAGCATCTTTCCGCGTACTATGACATCACACTGCGATCGCCAACCCGCCTGCCAAGCGTGGCGATTAAGGCAAAACCCCCCGGTTTATGGTTGATACACCCACAACACGGCCCCTAGTCCCCGGCGGCCCCGCTATCCCGGACTCTGGTAGCGGTCACGGTAACGGCGGGGCAGGGGGTGCTAAGAATCCCCGGCAGATGCCAGGCTACCAACCCCGACGACCCTTGGCCCTGGCAACTTACAACACGTGCACACTGCGGACCGACGAGAAACTCGCTGAACTGGAGGAAGAATTGAGCAGGTTACGATGGGATATTGTAGGATTATGTGAAGTCCGAAGAGAGGGGGAGGACACCATGATCCTCAAGTCCGGAAACCTGCTCTATTTCCGGGAGGGCGACCAACTGTCCCAGGGTGGTGTCGGGTTTATCGTCCACAGGTCCCTCGTCAACAACGTGGTCCAGTTCGAGAGTGTTTCGGCGAGGGTAGCGTACCTTGTACTCAGAATCACCAAACGGTATTCGTTGAAGGTAATACAAGTATACGCACCGCCCTCATATCGCTCCGACGACGAGGTAGAGACTATGTATGAGGATATTTCTAGAGCCATACATAGCTCCCAGGCCCACTATACCGTTGTGATGGGGGACTTTAACGCGAAACTGGGCAAACGAAGCGATGATGAGCTGAGAGTGGGGAATTTTGGATATGGAACGAGGAATGCACGTGGTCATCTGCTGGCCGGCTTTATGGAGAAGGAGGGCCTCTTTATGATGAACTCCTTCTTCAAAAAGCCAAAACAGCGAAAGTGGACATGGTTGCATCCTAATGGCGTTACAAAAAATGAGATTGACTTCATCTTATCGACGAAGAGGCACATATTCAATGATGTCTCTGTGATCAATGCCGTAAAAACAGGAAGCGATCACCGATTGGTAAGAGGCATATTGAATCTTAGAATAAAACTCGAAAGGTGTCGACTGATGAAGTCTACGCTCCGACCAGCGCCTAAACCAAACCCCGAGAGCTTTCAGCTCGAGTTGCAGAATCGCTTCGAATGCCTGGGAGACTGCGAAAATCTGGACGATTATAATGACAGGTTTGTGCAAATTGTCCAAACAGCTGGGTCTAAGGCCTTCAAAACCCGCTGTTCAAAAGGAACCAAAAAGATCTCGGACCTCACCAACAAACTCATGGAAGAAGGACGAAACTTGGTTCTGCAGTCCTCTGACGATGCTGCTCAGTATCGACGTCTAAACAGACAGATCTCCAAGTCCCTAACGCGCGATTTACGGCAATTCAATACTGACCGTATTGAAGAGGCGATTAAGCGAAATAAGGGCTCAAAAGTGTTTGCAAGGGATCTGTCTGTTGGTCAAAGCCAACTGACCAAGCTGAATACTGAGGATGGCAGAATCATTTCGTCGAAGCCAGAGCTGTTGGAAGAGGTTGAGAAGTTCTACGGACAATTATACACCAGCGTACGCGCACCTGTCAGTAATCTGGCCAAAGATCCAAGAGCCAGATTGACCCGACACTACACCGAAGATATCCCGGACGTCAGCCTATACGAGATTAGAATGGCTCTCAAACAGTTAAAAAACAATAAGGCACCGGGTGATGATGGAATCACGGCTGAGCTTCTGAAAGCAGGTGGAACACCGGTATTAAAAGCTCTTCAGAAGCTATTCGATTCCGTCATACTCGAGGGACAAACGCCTACGGCATGGCACAGAAGTGTGGTGGTACTTTTCTTCAAAAAAGGCGACAAAACCTTATTGAAGAATTATAGGCCTATCTCACTTCTGAGCCATGTCTACAAACTGTTTTCGAGAGTCATTACGAATCGTCTCGCTCGCAGGTTCGACGACTTCCAGCCTCCCGAACAAGCCGGTTTCCGAAAAGGCTTTAGTACCGTAGACCACTTACATACGCTGCGGCAGATTATACAGAAGACTGAGGAGTATAATCAGCCCTTATGCTTGGCGTTTGTGGACTACGAGAAAGCCTTCGATTCGATCGAGACCTGGGCTGTGCTACAGTCTCTCCAACGGTGCCAAATTGACTATCGATATATCGAAGCGCTGAAGTGTTTGTACGAAAACGCCACCATGTCGGTCCGTCTCCAGGATCAAGGCTCGAAACCTATCCAGTTGAAGCGAGGGGTGAGACAGGGAGACGTTATATCTCCGAAACTGTTCACCGCCGCCCTGGAAGATGTCTTCAAGCTTCTGGACTGGAGCGGACTCGGTATCAATATCAACGGCGAGTACCTCACTCACCTTCGATTCGCTGACGATATCGTAGTCATGGCTGAGACCTTGGAAGACCTAGGCACAATGCTCGATGGCCTCTGTAGAGCCTCTCAACAAGTGGGTCTAAAAATGAACATGGATAAGACGAAAATCATGTCTAATATCCGTGTCGCACCCACTCCTCTAAAGGTTGGAGACTCTACACTCGAAGTTGTTGACAATTACGTATACCTGGGACAAACAGTTCAGTTAGGTAAGTCCAACTTCGAGAAAGAGGTCAACCGTCGAATCCAACTCGGCTGGGCAGCGTTCGGGAAGCTTCGCGATATCTTCTCGTCCAAAATACCGCAGTGTCTCAAGACTAAGGTCTTTGACCAGTGTGTGTTGCCAGTGATGACATACGGAACAGAGACGTGGTCGCTTACTATGGGCCTCATAAGAAGGCTCAAGGTCACCCAAAGGGCGATGGAGCGCGCTATGCTCGGAGTTTCCTTGCGTGATCGAATCAGAAATGAGGAGATCCGTAGGAGAACTAAAGTAACCGATATAGCCCGCAGAATCGCCAAACTTAAGTGGCAGTGGGCGGGGCACATAGCTCGCAGAACAGATAGCCGTTGGGGCAGAAAAGTTCTCGAGTGGCGACCACGAACCGGAAAACGTAGTGTTGGCAGGCCTCCCACTCGGTGGACCGACGACCTGGTGAAGGTCGCGGGTTGCGCATGGATGCGGGCAGCGCAGGACCGGTCGTTGTGGAAATCCTTGGGGGAGGCCTTTGTCCAGCAGTGGACGTCTTTCGGCTGAGAGAAGAGTAATATAGTCGTTATTACACGTGTATCGGTATTGTTATTTGTAATATCTATAGAATGTTAATAGTTACACGTGTCAGCACGTCTGTCTACTCTATAAACGTTGAGTTTAAGATGCTAAATAAATTAGTTATTAAATCTTCATCACTAACCGAAAACTTCACGAAATCACTCAGTAAAGTCAACTTCATACAAAATAGAATATGTAAATCAGAATATTTAACATTGGCAAATACTTAGGCTGTCATCGCGTGACACGGGTCTAGGGCTGGGCCGTTCAACCGGGGCACGACGGATCAAGTCCTTAAACTGCCACTTTGCACTTCGGCCGTCACCTCCAAATTTGGGTACCATGGCCGCCAGACCCCAGGAGGGCAATTCTACACAATGCCACCCTCAGTGGCTGGTGAAGGTCATCGCTCATTTCATGGCTCAGCTTAATTTTTCCATGAATGACGGACGCATTGCAATGAGATGATCGGGTGGAATCATAGAGATAATTATCCTTGTCGGTGAAATACGTGCACCTGCGCTGCATGAACGTCGTTGTGATAAAAAAGTGGTGCTGTGCTGTTAATTAAGAGATGTGACCTTAAATCGACTCAATCTTAAGTCAGCGTGGACCCAACAGAATATGAACTTTCGCAACCCAAAACACTTTTTGATTTCAGTGACTGCTGTAAGAAATTGTAATTTCGTTTAGTGTCAGCAGACCGGTGCCTGTTTATATTGAACGTTTGTACCACGCGATATGTTTAGCGACCGCATGACTTTTGTTCAAGAGTGTACCTTCTATACGTTCAGTATTACTTATTCTGTGCTTCTGAACTTCATTTTTATTTGAGCCCCACATCACTGGATGGAAACTCTATTTTCGAGCGAATTCCCGATCCACGTTTCCAATTTGGTCTTAGTACTGTAATTCGGGATGGATGGCCGTAATTGTAGCAATTATTCTTTGCACGTAGCAAGCGATGTTAGTAAGGTGAATGAATGTTTCTTTTAAAAAAATGCTTGCTTTGTGTTGAAACAACCATGATTATTCATAAAGTAAATTATATTATGGGATTTTTCTGTAGATATTTGGATTACAGGCATGTATTTTTGTATGTATGACATTAACAATATTGGAGTTATACCACGAGTCATCGTATTGTATTATCTTCCCGACAACCGACATGTTAGACGTATTATCCTCTATATTTCCACCTTTTTCGTCTTTCAGAGGTAAAAAGCTAACAATGAAAGGTGTGAGATCAAAGGCTGCAAACGTCGTTGTGTTTCCTCTCACAGATCCACTTGGCTCAAGAGATGTCTTCCCGAATGGTTTTATACTCAATGTTCTCAAGTGCATACATTTTTCGCAGCCAAATTGGATTGATCTTATATTATTAGGACAACGATCAGTGCGTTTCACAATAAAAAAATACTTGATTTGAAGTCAAAATGTTTAATGTTTTATTGTAATAAAATCTGAGAATTTTTGCATGTAATAATATTGTTAGAATATTTCTGTTCCAAGAAAATAAGCGAGACTTCAGTTTTACGTGAGGTAATTCCTTCTATTTAATCAATTGGGTTGGATGGTCAATTGATTCTTCTATCTGGTTAATCGATTTTTCTGTCACGTGAATAGCTTTTAATAATGTTTCATGAGTTTCTTTAGGCATTTCTTCTCAGCAGTGGTCGTTTTGAAATGCTAGTAGTTAGTAGCTTTGAGACATGATATTATGATTATATAATTAGTTTTTGACGTGAAAAAGAGCCTTCTTTAAAGGCCAAGTTTCAAGAAAAAAAAATTGATTTTGTTTTCAATGATTTTTACATGGTGAACAACCTCGACAAAAATAAACATAAAATATTGATGATGGTAATCCTAAAGCGACTGATAAACATAGACAATCGATTTTAAACACCCAATAACGGACCACAAACAAAACCGTAATATTTACGTTTTCGTCACGTCCATAGTGCGCTTTATTTAATTAAGTTCGCTGAAGGCTCCGGTCCTATTTATTTTAGCTAAGGGTTTTGTGTTTATTTGCAGGGGACTTATTTGCTTCTACTTTATTGGAAACTGACGCCAAGTTTGTATTAGCATACGTGTCGGTATAGATCCTTATTTTGGAGGTTATTTTTGGAAAAGGACGCTGGACATCCTTTGTACTTTCAAGTGGAAGGTCTTAAACAGAGACATTCGAACTGGGTTATAATATTTTATAAGTTATGTAGGTATCAGTGATCACGAAATGAAACGGAAAGGTCGAACGAAGGAATCTGGCTACGGAATATACGAGAAAAGACCAGGATAGCAAGCACAGCCAAGTTGTTCCGCCAAGTTGAGGACAAGGAGTTGAATATGCTAACTGCTAACCTTAATTGGTTGTAGAGGTTCTCTCAGAAGAAGAAGATGTACATTAAATTGATTAAGACACGGAGTAAAACCTGCAATGTTGGAGACGCTTCTTTTTGTTTGTGACCTAAATTCTATATTGAAGCTGTCAAAAAATATAGTACTGTTGGACTTGATTTGTGTCCACTTGATCAATGAATACTTGGGCAAATAGATGCAGTTGAGAATTTTATCCGAAGATACAAACTAATACTTGGGCAAAATGATACAGGCCAAATCATTGAAATGTATTCCAAGATACAAACTTGCAGTAAATTTGTCTCAGTACATTTACCACAGAGTGCAACGTATCTGCACTTAGATATCACAAGACATATCTATGCAAATGAAGCAATGCAACGTGCAAACGTCGAATGCAACGTGTGTAATTGAATCCTAGGAAATTGCATTCCGAACGCAGAGTTCCGATCCCGAGTGCGCTGAATGTTTACAATGCACAAGATGGCACTCTCTGGAACTTATTTATGGATTTTCCTCTGTATCTTTAGAAAAATATCTGGGCAAGTGTTATGCGATAAAATGAGAGACAACAAAGAACTTTTTGTCATAAACGTGGCGACCTCCGTGGGCTAACGGTCATCACGCTGGACTGAAACACCGAAGGTTCCGGGTTCGATCCCCGGTCGGGTCAAGATGGAAAATGGTATTTTTCAGATTGACCCGGATCTTGGATGTTTATCTATATATGTATTTGTTATAAATATAGTATCGTCGAGTTAGTATCCCATAACACAAGTCTCGAACTTACTTTGGGGCTAACTCAATCTGTGTGATTTGTCCGTATACTTACTTACTTACTTCGATGGCTCGACGACCCAAAGAGGATCTTGGCCTCCGATACTAGAAGCTTCCATTCCTTACTGTTCTGCGCTGCTTTCCTGTTCTGTTTTGTTGGATTTGTCCGTGCACATATATTTATTTATTATTTATAAATTTGCATCATGAGGCGAATTAAAAATATGGGCTGCACGACATACGTACTTACTTTAGTTCTTATCTGGTTTCAAAATGATATCGTAATTAGATGAAACTAAAAGAATCCTCCATTTAATCACCTACAAATTTTGGACAAAAAGACACTCCATTTTGGTCCAAATCATGAAGTGAAGATGCTGAAAATAAACCTCTATAGTAGAGCTTGCTTTTCTAAATTCAATTAATGCTCGTTCATTTTTTTAATTTCTGGAAACTTGTGATCTCCTTTAAACAAAAAGGTACATAAGTGCCTTATGTTCCTAAGCACTTACCTCCAAAAACCTTATTAAAGATCAAAGCTTATCTAATGTACGTATGCAGAAAGCTAAACAAGCTGTCTAGCTTTTGGCTTCACTGGAATATTAAAAGCTGCAGCCGCCAAGCAGCCGTATAGCTTTGAAAATACTTGACACGATAAAGGTACTGTTCCACTTTCTATAATATGCTTTAGTTCATTCCAATATATGTATTTATTAATACGAAAAAAACTGTGATGAAGGACGGACTTTTTGGGGTTCAACCTGTGGCATTATATATATTTTTTACTATATATCTGGTCTTTAGAAATTTTGGGATAATTAACCCTAATTCACAGCCACGTATGACCAAGATTATACTCGGAAACAAAATTTCAAGCCACATGTAGTACAGTACACGTTGGTGCAACTTTGCGGTACATTGCTTAATTTCTATATCTATATGCATGCGTTAACACAAAACTAATCAATGTATGCCGAATTACCCGGATCTCAATCTTCTCTTCTAAGCATAGAGCAACATGGACTACCTTCGCAATGACATGTCTAAACTAATATCTGTTGTGACAAGCAGCATTGGCTTCTATAGCTTTTACATTAGGCCAAAGCGAGAAAATGAGACTATCTAATAAAATGATGGTAATAACCAATTTTTTTAAATCAATTTACGACGTCATTATCACACATTGAAGCGCCGTTCCTAAAATTTTATTTAATTAATCAAACCAAAACTATCAAATAACTCTTGGAAAGCCAGGGACTTTCCAGTAGCATAAAAGAAACTATGACCAAAGAAAATCCGACATTGTTATTTGGCAAATGAAAGGCGTACGACAACATGTCAGCAGCGAGACAGGTCACCATATACGGAAGATGGAATTACGTGATGGAATATTTACGAGTGTAATTCGATGAAACAAAACAAATAAGGAGACCCGATTCTTGGCGTGTTTTTTCTTCCTGTTGTTGCTACGGATATATTATGTAACTTATCAATTCCGTGCTCGATAACCTTGCAGATGAATGGTGACATTCATCTGCAGCTGAGGTATCGAGCACAGTGTTTGATTTTGAAATATTGAAAGCAGAATATTTTCAACAAATTTGCATTGAAAAAACATGTCTTAAATACCTATAGCAACTAAACCAATGGAATGGCAAATTTCTTTCATCGCCATGAAAAAAATCAGAATGATAGGATGGAAAGAAATGCCATCTGTAACTTAAAAATGAGAAAACACGCAAAGGTTTTACACGAATGAAAAGAATTTGTGTACTCTAGGATTATGAGCTCTGCTATTATTATAAGAAAAATAATAGGGATAATAATATTAAATTTCAAATTGCCAAGCATGCAAATACAACTGTATCTATAATAAATAATAAATAACTGGTGAGAAGATAAACCATGCGAAATTAATGAACCGAAAACAAACGAGATCCATCTACGAACGGCATTCAGACAAATTGAAACAACTCTATGAAATTTTAATCGCGGCCGTGACTTGTCTTAACTTGACAGTGACAGACCTTGGCCTTGTCATGTCAGGCCAACTTTTGATCCGCGTTAATTATAAAATTGGCTCGCGTTTCTCCTAATTCGCGTTGGCGTTCATTTTCAAGTGGTTTTCACCAGAATTAGTATTGTTACGAAGTAATTGTTACGTAATTTAATACGATGACTAGACTAGACACCATCGTTAAGTTGATTTTAAATTGATTTACGCAGACTTATACTCTTTTAACCATATTGTCCTAACTGAACGACAAATGCGTTAATATAACACGGCGCGATGCAAAAATGTAAAATATTCGCGCCGGAAGTGTGTAGATTGCAGTCGCATAGTATTACGATATTACGATGCGTCGCGTTTTATAACTAATAGGATACGGATTAAACAAAAATCGTTTTCATTACACTCGCTTTAAAAAAAGAATATATTAAAGCTCACACAAAATTGAAGCAAAGCGGCAAATTAAGTCGAAATATTCAAGCATAAAACCGACATCGAACACGATACGTTATTATTACTGCGGAAGGTAACAAATATGGTTCGTTTCTTCCCTTCCTTTTCAATGCTCCGTCGCCCTTTATATTCCTGCGACCTATTGGACAACAATGACGTAATTATTTCAAAGAGAAACTTTTCTCGGAATATGTCGCTAAATGGAACGTTCGGAAATTAGATCAGTTGGAAATGTTTCCTCGTAAAAATATAATGTTACTTACTTTTAACGAACAGGATTTTTCTGTGAATCTTTTCGCTTAATTCACAGTGATTCGGCGGAAAATGTAAACTTTTTGGCATATTCAACAAAAAAAAATATACAACTAGATCCAAGAACCAGGTCAATCTGGAAAAGATCATTTCCCATCTTGACCCGACCGGGGACCGAACCCGGGACCTCCGGTGTGACAATCTGGCATGATGACCATTAGCACACCGAGGTCGAATATGAATAGGAATTCAACTTAAATTTATTTACATTTCAAATTGGACTATCAGGTAAACTGCCTATTAAAATAGTTATTAGAACTCCATAGAGCTTGTTCATTATTTCGTTTGTTTGTCGACATTAATGTCCAATAGAGTCGACTTTATCTCACATAGTTTTTTTTGTGATCCTAAAAACATACTGGACCTAATTCGAGCACCTAACTGAGCATCCGCCGCGTCAGCTCGGCGACGTTCAATCAAATTCCGCTTACGCTTGCTGACCGCAAATCACGTCGTACTGCCAACTCAGCGGAAATAAATCCTACATGCGTATTACTGGGCTAACTTGAGGGCAGCGATTATCGTGGACTGGCTGGCTTTCTGTAATTAGGAATTAAGTTTCATTTCGGTTAAACTGTATTAGAAAACTAGTTCTGCGACTTCTCTCTCTCTCTCTCTCAGCCCAAAGACGTCCACTGCTGGACAAAGGCCTCCCCCCAAGGATTTTATCCGTGGGGGGTTTTGCCGTAATCGCCACGCTTGGCAGGCAGGTTGGCGATCGCAGTGTGATGGCATAGTACGCGGAAAGATGCTGCTGCCCATCCTCCGGTGTTTTTAATCCCTTAGTCGCCTCTTAGGACACCCACGGGAAGAGATGGGTTGGTGCTATTCTAGGACCACACCACAGGTCTGCGACTTCATCCACGCGTAATTTGTTAATATCTCAGGTTCTAAGCAGCGAATCATGATGAAACCTAAGCCAGATTTTAAGTCAGAAATTCAAATTGGCTAGTAGTTTTTGCGTGATGCCCGTACAAACATACTGAAAAACAGAAAGACAGACAGACGAAAATTAAAAAAAAATGGTTTTGGCGTCTATTAGCCTTGTAAAGACCCCAGGTAGTTTTTTTTATTAAATATCTCCTATGTATGTATAGACACAGACCAGTTATAGTTTTTTGTGCTCGCTCAGTCGTGGGAGTTATCGACAGACATCCACAGACAAAATTATAAAAAATATATAAATATAAATTATATAAAATGTATGTATGTCAGATTGTTTGCACAGCCTCTGCCCTATGTTTTATTAGGTATATATATTTTTTCGTACCGGTTGACTGGAAGAGATCCCTTCATGGGATAAGTCCGCCGTTGCCATTTTCTGGATTTGTAATTAGTATTGTATTTATGTTATTGTGCAATAAAGTTATTACAAACAAACAAACAGACTTATAGGCGGGGGGGCATTTAATTTTTTTTTACCGACAAATTCCTACAACCACAATTCTTATCCTTAATATTATTTTGATGTTTTTAGCCATCCTGATAAAAAAAAATATAGAATTTTGATGATCCGATATGAAATGGGATGTACATAAACTTTTTAGAGATATAATAAGCCTTTATTAGAGATTACTGTTCACAATTAATTAATAAGACTTCATTTACCTGTAAATTAAAGTTGACCGGATTATAATAAGGCTTTCCAGTCATAAAATGTATTTTTGACGTTATAAATATCAATATGGTTTTTATTTAATTACAGGAAAACGGGTTAATTAACATGAGTCACTTTTTAAAATTAAGATTGATTAATTAACATTACGTACGTATATACATTTTTCCCGACTGTAGAATTTTAAAAAAATCTTTGAATGTTAATAAAAAAAAACTGCTGTAGTCACCCTTATAAAAATTGAAGATATGGTTCATTACAATAATATACGAATAATATATGAAAGTCACCATTGCTGGATTTTTTGTTTTTGTACAGGATGTTTTTAAAGTATAATATTTAAAAAATCCATTTTGGTGATTTTTTAAATCAATCTTTTATTATTCGTAAGGAAATATGTAACAAAAAATCACCTTGGTGGGAATTTTTTTTTGATAGTTGTAACAATATGAGTCTTATAATGGCGTTTAAAAAAAACGGCGGAGGTGATTTTTGGTGACTACTTAAATTTGCAGTTGTAATATCATAATCTATGTAATTTATAAAAATCCCCAACGTAGGATTGTGACCACCTCCATACAACTGAAAATTCACAGCCCCGTCTATTAGGTAGTACTGAGAATGTAATACATTGAATATTAAGATTTTAAGGGCCCGTACTAGGCCAGATTGCTTCACATGATCGTCTGTAATATCTACATTAATGTAAAACTGATTGTAAAATTAATATATTCATAGCAAACTTCAGGACTAGCACGAGGGATTATGTTACTCAAAAACACGATTGCATAAAATTTTCTCGATAGAAATAAATTGCGAAGTTGCCTCCAAATCGCCTATAATTAACACTTTAAACTGCTATTATTCAAGCAATACATTAAAATAAAGGTTGAAAATTTTTGTATAAATTACTTTATAGATAAGGCAGAGATTATGTTACTTACTTTTTTTAATATCTTTTTATAAAGCTTTTAAAAAAATAATACGTATAATTGCCCGCATGCTTTAACCATCCGCCTCTGAGCCGCCGCCGCGCCGCCGCCCGCGACCCCGCGAGCATATATTTAGAACGCGGATTGGATGCGTGCCGGCGAACTGGGTAGCGGGTAGCGGGGGCAAATCTTAGTTTTCGTTGGCCTAGTGCGGGCCCTTAAGATACTTGCATCTTATAAGATGTGCAGACATGAATAAATAGATTTTTATAGTTAAAATTCTCAAATTACAATATATTGCCTAAATTAAAAGGAAGCAAACTTGGCAACATATACTATGTTTTGTTTTTCTCTTTCCTTTTATTTATTTTGTATAACAGCAACTGTTTTTTTTATTTCATAATTCTGTGTCAAACTTCAAACAACTTTATTGTTCGGTGTCTAATTATTATCTTGTAATTGTCGAAAAAGTTTTAATTACCAAATCGCTAATTACTCTTTTAAAACTCGAACAATGTAAAAGACTTAGAAAGATTTGTTGTTTTTGAGCGTTTGAAGACTTTTGTTTATTCAAAAAATAACGGAAAAAATATTGTTTTCTTATTAACGAATTGGTTGCATTAATTTTTTTTTATGATTTTTTTTTTCTATAACTATGATTGGTTATCAGATCAATCGATTCATGATTTATTTATTATGTTTTTTTTATGTTTTTAAAGTAATTATATTACTATAGACCGCTATACCGTGCCCGGAACCCACAATTAAAAATGTGCTGATCCAGCACAGAAACTTTTAATTCATAAAAAATAATTAAATAATGCATCCATTAATTAATCTATAGAGAACACACGAATATAAAAAGTTTTTTTTTTGTATGTAAACGCACTAGCTGTTTATAAATTTTTCACAGTGGAAATGAAATGTAACTACTCTAGATATTTTAATAGTTATACAGTATTATCTCAGACCGAGCACTTTGAACCTTGCTTAACTATGTTAATTATCATTTTATACATACAAATTAATATATTTCATGGCATAGTTAATAATTACATTAGATTAATCACTTAAAAAGCTCTTACACGTATTGATGCAATCACTAATGCACACCGTGACGTCACTAGTGCTAGTATTAATTGCACTATATATTCTGGCCTGCTGTGTTGTGCAGGACGCGCAACTATCGTTGGACATTTTGAAACGTCCAATTTCAGTTCTCATGTTTTTCGGCCACATAGCGCGCCGTGAACCTGACAGCCTCTAGAAGATTATCCTGCTTGGTCTGGTCATGTCCCGGGGTGTCAAAGTCAGGAAAGAGTACCGACTAGATGGACGGACAATGACATACATACATACATATTATCACGCCTTTTTCCCGTGGGGGTAGGCAGAGACTAGCGATTTCCCTGCTACGATCCTTACAGATCTCTCTTGCTTCCTCTATACTCATCACTCTCTTCATACATGCTGTCCGGTTATGGGTGCTCCTAATATCTCCCTTTTTAAGGATGTCCGCAATCTGGTTGGAGTACGTTCTTCGAGGTCGACCTTAACCTTTGGACAATGACGGACATAATAAAATCTACTACGCACATGAAACTCCATCTGGCCCTAAAACAGGCACAGGACTGCTTTGCCTGGAAGGCCATAGCCACGAGAGCTATAGCTACTGGTGGTCACGACCCTCAGTCATGAGGATACGACTAAGAAGAAGAAGAATTTCAGTCCAATGGTCGGATGTGATGATGATGTATTCCTGGCCGGTTTCGGCCTCGGCGACTGTTTCCCTTAATTGTTTGGGTTTCCTTAAATGTGCTCTGTAATGGCTAGTATAGCCCAGCTTGTTGACAAATATGAGCATGTCAGGACGTAGTGTGTATAAGTTTGTTTGTTTGTTTGTTTGTTTGTAAACTCTTTATTGCACATACACACATGAAAAATACAAAACATAGTGAAACAAAAAGAGAGGCGTACAATGGCGGACTTATCCCAAAAAGGGATTTCTTCCAGTCAACCAAGTGTTATAAGTATACTTAACTGGAACCGTTTCTTTCAAGTTGCTTAAAGGCATCTTATTCATATTTATTTATTCGCTGTATAAGTGCTAAAATAGGTAAAATAGGAAGTACAGTTACATAAGTCTCCTCACTCTTAACCTAGCTAGGCATACAAATATAAGTTAATTAACTACAATCTCCTATAATCATGATGATTGCGGCCATTAGTCAGTAAATACACTGAATGTCTGAGCTGAACAGTCCGCTAGCGTCCAGGTTTCCCCATGATATTTTTCTTTCACAGAAGTGGTCAATGAAAATTCACGTACAGTCAGATGTAGAGAAAACGGCCCCCTCTGGGATAGGATTCTATGAGATATTGGGGTTAGGTTAAGAACATATCAAATTGCAGTTGTTGTTATGGAGCGAGAGAAGCACACGGTCCTGGCACAAAATGCGGTAGGCGTTGACACCGTGTGGTTTTAGTGGGTTCAAGTCCCACAACGTGTCCGGCTTCCCATGGCTGGATGGACGAGACGAAGGTCACACACACACACACACACACAAAAAGCAACACACACACACACCACACGAAAAAATAAAGTTTAGGTACATTTCAGGCTGCGCCTAAGATTAGAACCATTACCTTCAGACACAAGTCGAGCGTATAACTGACTGAGTCACCCCCTCTTCCAATTTTTATAAAGAGTTACAGTTCAAAAAGTCCAGTTTCGGCCAGCCACGTTCCCATTTCTGACGGCGAACGGGTGGATGCACCGCGCTGGATGCATTACTTCACACTATCGATTTATGGGTGGCATTTGTCCAATCTACGCTAATAGGTCGGTCAGATATAAATAGGTACTATATCATTTGCACTAACTGTCGCCCGCGGCTCCGAAGTAAAATTTTTCAGATCAATTATGATTTTACTAGCCGCGCCCCGGGGCTTCGCTCCCGTGGTAATTTTGGAATAAAAAGTACCCTATGTGCTATTCCCGGTACTATTCTGTCCGTTTACTAAATTTCATCGAAATTCGTTGAGTAGATTTTGCGTGATTGAGTAACAAACATCCTCACAAACTCACGGACTCACATCCAAACTTTCGCATTTTAATATTAGTAGGAAGGATTAATAGGATTAAAAAAAGTATTTTGACTATCGGTTTTTTAAAGAATCCAGAATAGCACAAACTTTTCATCCCGAATTCCCCGCAAGAGCCCCGGAGAGTAGCTGAGGAGAGTACCTCAATATAGTTCAACAAAAATAATATAGTTCAACAAAAATAATACTAGTGGTTCTGTGAGAACAGTAGACCTCGCGAGCCCTTCCACGAAATAACCGATATTTTACCGTGTCCCTGGCTTAGAAGAGTTTTGAAACCAACCTACCAATGCTGTAAAGAAAGTAAAAAGTTCTTGTGGTTGGTCAATACCCCGTGGTCAATACCACTAAAAAATTGACTGAAACCTGCCTTTTCCGCCTCGAAATAATATAAATAATAATAATAAATATATACGGACAAATCACACAGATTGAGTAAGTTCAAGACTTTACGGGATGCTAATTTAACAATACTATATTTTATAATAAATACATATATTTATTGATAAATATCCAAAACCCACGTCAATCTGAAAAAGATTATTTTCCATCTTGACCCGACCGGGGATCGAACCCGGGACCTCTGGTGTAGCCGTCTGGCGTGATGACCGTTAGGCCACGGAGGTCGTCAGTCGTCAGAAATGCATGGTTTGACCTATTGGTTATATGTATATTTATGTAATTTGCGCAACAAAATTAAAGTTCAAAAAAGATAGTTCAATTTGAAATCGAATCTATTATATTCCTATTACGTATATTACTTTTTTTTAATAGGATTCTAATCATACAATGAAGTTTTTTGATATCAGATTTATTTCAAGTGTTCAAGATAATTCCACCAAGCAAAGCAATCCACAATACAATACCATTAACCAAATAAATACTTGAGTTTTTTTTTCAGTTTGCGTGTACCACCCTAGATCTCATCTATGCTTCTCATCAGGCAAGATAGATGTCAAACGCACTGAGTTTAAAAAAAAATACACGCAATTCAATCTCATTTTAATCAATAAATCAAGTCACTCTTAAATTAATTTGCGAGTATTAAAAGCTTTGCTGCGCCATCTATTGATTTTTTTGTGAACTATCGTATAAGAATTTAATATATGAATTTTTAGCGATTTTATTGAATTTCACTATGTTGTTCAGACAAAACAAAAAACGTCTAATGACATTTTTATTTTTTTTTTAAATAGCTGAGATATAAGGTTTTTTTTATATATTATCGCCATTTTATAAAATTTCGAAAAACTGGCTCGACTAAAAAATTCTATAAAATTACCGAACCTGCTCACAAAATTTCATAAGAATCGGTTCAGAAATGCGACCTGTAGGCGATAACATCCGGACAGACAAAAGAATTTTCGGCTAGTGGAAACTGAGACGCTTCGCTCGCTGCGCTCGCTCGGTCGATAATACAACTTATTCTATTTTATATTTATGTCTATGTGTATATTTTATGTGTGTATGTTTATATCTATTATTTTTTCAATTTTTTTTTTCTTACATATGTAGTACTCTTTTATTGTCGCAATTTTCTTTTGTATCTCTCTGTTCATGCACCGCCATTTATGTTTATGTTTTTCCGTTCGCTTAGGTTAGCCTGGAAGAGATTGCACTTGCGGTAAGGCCGCCTATTGTACGTAGTCTACCTATTATAAGTCTCAATTTGTATCCTTTACGTGTTTTGGTGCAATAAATCATTTTTACTTACTTATTCTGTGAGACAACGATAAATATCTCTTCGCCAATAATAATGGCACTTTCAATAGCACTTTTCAATGTATATAGATGTTTGCCCACGAGTGCTCTATAAAATTGATTGATTCCATTCAATTACGGAACAATGCGATGCGTCCAATAAGAATTAACGACGTCTGACGTCGATGTAGATGTCTAGATGTGCCAGACATTGAAGTATATACCATGGAAAAAATAAGAACTTCGTACAGCTGGAATGACATCGTCAAAGAAAATTTTGGGCCCTGGTGATTTTACCAAAAAAAGCGATTTCATGAGCGATGCTGTCTCTTCCCGATTAAGGTAACAAATCTACGTAGGAAAGAGACCTTTAGCAATATTTTTTTTCTTAAATTCATACTATATTCCAGAGTAGTCTTATTAGTTCTATGGTATTACAACTAAATATATCAAAGCCTGCGCCTATAGATTGATTGGTCGTCGCGCACGCGTAGACCTTCATATCAAAGTCTGTGAACTGTAATATTTATTTAAAAGTGTTTTGTTTAGTTAATCAATTCGGTTAACAATTACAATTCTAGCCATTCTTTCAGCGATAAGGCCGCCTTTTGCGCATCCTTTGCGCATCTTCCTTTCTTTTTTTTTGTTATAAGTTACTTTGTGTATGGAAATGTGATCTTGTGTGCTAATAAAGTATTATTGTCTTGTCTTGTCATTGTGGGCATGGCATGGTTAAACAAAAACTAATCCATTGTTGCTGGCATTATATATGATTATGATGACGAAATACTACTACTCGCGGGTCTACTGGAAGAAATATAATTTCTATTGAAATAAGTAGAACCTTTGTACTTAGTTTTCCTATGTTTTATGTTTCCTTTGAATGTATTCGTTGTGTACAAAAATTAATAAAATAAAATAAAATAAAAAAATAAATAAATAAAATATCCCTAATAGTTAGGTACCATAATAGGTAGGTTTTCTACCCTTCTC
Source organism: Ephestia elutella (assembly GCA_018467065.1). Taxonomy (NCBI): domain Eukaryota; kingdom Metazoa; phylum Arthropoda; class Insecta; order Lepidoptera; family Pyralidae; genus Ephestia; species Ephestia elutella. The sequence continues at coordinate 4,851,152 of CM031576.1, read as the reverse complement.
ATCTGTTCTGAAAGTAAGAAAAACATAAGTAAAAGTCTACTTGAGGCTATAAAAACTTAATATTTTTACAGTAATAAAAGTGGACATAATTGAGCAAAATATTGGATTACGGTACGACGGTCCAGGATATAATAGTTTAGCGTAGAGGTAGACTTATGCCCTTTATGCCCAGTAGTAACTAGACTACTTGAGGCTATAAAAACTTAATATTTTGACAGTAATAAAAGTGGACATAATTGAGCAAAATATTGGATTACGGTACGACGGTCCAGGATATAATAGTTTAGCGCAGAGGTAGACTTATGCCCTTTATGCCCAGTAGTAACTAGACTACTTGAGGCTATAAAAACTTAATATTTTGACAGTAATAAAAGTGGACATAATTGAGCAAAATATTGGATTACGGTACGACGGTCCAGGATATAATAGTTTAGCGCAGAGGTAGACTTATGCCCTTTATGCCCAGTAGTAACTAGACTACTTGAGGCTATAAAAACTTAATATTTTGACAGTAATAAAAGTGGACATAATTGAGCAAAATATTGGATTATGGTACGACGGTCCAGGATATAATAGTTTAGCGCAGAGGTAGACTTATGCCCTTTATGCCCAGTAGTAACTAGACTACTTGAGGCTATAAAAACTTAATATTTTGACAGTAATAAAAGTGGACATAATTGAGCAAAATATTGGATTACGGTACGACAGTCCAGGATATAATAGTTTAGCGCAGAGGTAGACTTATGCCCTTTATGCCCAGTAGTAACTAGACTACTTGAGGCTATAAAAACTTAATATTTTGACAGTAATAAAAGTGGACATAATTGAGCAAAATATTGGATTACGGTACGACAGTCCAGGATATAATAGTTTAGCGCAGAGGTAGACTTATGCCCTTTATGCCCAGTAGTAACTAGACTACTTGAGGCTATAAAAACTTAATATTTTGACAGTAATAAAAGTGGACATAATTGAGCAAAATATTGGATTACGGTACGACGGTCCAGGATATAATAGTTTAGCGTAGAGGTATACTTATGCCCTTTATGCCCAGTAGTAACTAGAAAGCTGGGATGATGATGATATTTCAACTATTTTTAGTAGCAAAATGAATAAAGATTTATTTTTCTACTATCAATCCAATCCATGTTTTTTATTATTCTGTGGTGTTTTCGCCAATGATACCAGTTTTTGCAGGTTAATCGCTTTGAGTTTTTCATAATTGTCATTCATTTTGACGACGGCCGCCGCAAACGATGATAAAACTCGCGATTGAGGCGTGGATGGATTAACTCATTCATCGGATTTTTAACTTGTACAAACGTGTCTATAGAATCTTTGTCCATCGTTTTTCCGTGATAACTGTTTAAACATTATTGTATGGAATTTTATTCCTAAACTAAATACTGGAATCGGGAACAGGCACATATCTTTTGAAGCGTTGTTGTTTTAGGCAAAAATCATAGTAAGTAAAACCTAATTTGTTAAATAATCAAATAACAATTTAGTTTAATTATCTTTAAACATTTACTCATAAAAATATCGCAATTAGAACTTTACTTTTCAGTCAAAATCCAAAATTTATAACAGATTTTTTTTTTAAATTTGCTCACTCCGTGCACCCAAGAGTAACGAAGCCAATAGAAAAACAATCTTTTATAAAAGATAACCAAGAAGCATGATAAAAAAAGAAATCCGCAATACTTCAGAAAAATATATCTTCTTTCGAATTTCGGAGAAAGTCGATTTTGTACATATTAAATTTATGTCGATTTAGATTCATATTTCCTTACTTATAAAGGTATAATCCCTCGTCAAATACACAGATCTTCTTTGTGATTGTTGATAAGTACCTATTCTGTAGCTGAAATTGCTTTCCTTTAGGAACTGTTCCGACTTCAATCAGTCAAAAATCACACTTTAACATTTTGCTCTATTGCGACGCGATAAATACGATTCAGATTTCTAAAATAACAGATTTAAAAAAAATACTAACTAATAAAAATATTCTGAATAATATTCTCGTTACCTTTTTTTTATCGAGGTAAAAATGCCTTCGCATCCCGCTTCACTTCTCAATAGTCGAGCAGTGAGGCGGCATGTGCGACTTGGACCCACTAAAAACACCCCGGTGTGCCTCCACATGCCAATACTGAAGAGGTGGGAACGGTGGCCTTACCACCAATCTTCCACACCCTCCAGCCACGGCAGTGACCCTCAAATGTCACACTACATATATCTGATCTGATTTGAGCAGAAATATTACAATCAACATGTAAATTTTAAAAAAAACGACGTTTAAATATAGTCTTGAAATATCACATGGCTACCGTTGTAGACCACTTTCACAGAACACTTTCAAGTGAGGATTTACGACCATATGTCTGGCACTTTTTGCTGAGAGCATATGTTTCAAGTAGAGGGTCTAAAAAGGCCACTTTCACGTATCAGAATTTGATCCATTTCCCATTTCCCGAATATTTAAAAATGAACCTTATAAGTGGATTCATAAGGTTTAATTATGAATATTTAGTAAATGGGAAATGGATCCTATTCATCAAAGTGGCCGTTTTACCCCCAGGTCTATTCTGTGTAAACTACTGCATACATAACGACAAACATAATAAAAATCTTATAGTATGTCAGTTTAATATACAGAATGATTTTTTATCGGAAGGACTTATTTAGCCAGGGTATGTGGTATTCGATTCCCGATCCAACCAGCGAAATGAAATACCTATATCCTTATTTTTTACTTTTATCTAAATGGAGTGCTTCAGCGGCCCCGGCTTCGGCCACGTCTCTGGCGCGTTAACGGTGCCGTGCTGTTAGAAAAAAAAATGTTTCAACGGCCCCGTTGTGTTTTGGATTAAACAAATTAAATACCTAGTATATGCCCCTATGTAGTGTTTAAAGCGAAGAGAACAAAGTATTATTTTATAGAATTTAAATATAAATTAAAAGTAAAAAATTAGAGAGAACCAGGGGCGTATGCTACTTAATTTCTGCAATCCGCCCTATTTAAAAAACACACCGGGTCGTTTAAAGCATTTTTTTCTAACGGCCCCGTTAACACCGGGGCCGAGGCTGCCCAGGCCATTGAAGCATTTTTTCCAAGGCCCCGTTACTGGGGCGAACCGTTGCGAATCATTCTCTAAAGACGTAAGCACTGCTGTGTAATTAAATATATCCTTATGATAATGATATCTCTTTATGAAATATGTTCAAGTTTTTTAGTTTGATCTTCTTGTATATATTTTCAGGTCAAACTACCAAATGATAGCACCAAGTGATATGATCATGAGCAAAGGTTTTTTCAAATATCAAATCTATATTTGTTTTTTCTGAGAACGAAAAGTAATAAGTAACTTATTTTTAATAACTCCTGTGATCCCAATAATTCCATCTGCCGCGGACGTGCCTGCGGGCACTTCCGGTCCCGAGTTCAATGGGAAGTTGAATGAAATTAATTAAAGAATAATAATTTTCACTCACAGCTGTAAAATTAATTAATTACTTGTACTTTTGAGCGGATAATTTCTGTTAAATTAAAAACACTACACTTTGCACATTTCTGTTTTGACATTCATCTAGTACCTATACGGGTACCACTGGTATGTACCTATAAAGATAATAAATAGCCCATGTGGCATGTTAGGCGACCAAGACTGTTTCATGAGTTTCTTTCGGCATTACTTCTCAGCAGTGGTCGTTTCGAAATGCTGGTAGTTTGTAGCTTTAAGACATTAAAAAGCCTTCTTTGAAGGCCAAGTTTTAATAAATAATTTCTGATTTCTTAATTTAAAACCAAATCTTTGTTGATTGTAGTTACAAACTACAATCAATAGAAGAGAAAGGGCTGCGCAGAGGGGCTACGCACATGTGGGGCGCACCAGAGATATAGTCTATCTATATTCTGTGGGGCGCAGATATTTCAAATAAAACCAAATATAATTTTATTAGACCAACAGGGATTTAAATAGTAATTATACTAATCTAGACCTATTTTTTTAACTTTATGATCTTTCTTATCTGGTAGCCTTTGTGACTGTGGAGATTTGTCAGTCAATTGCATAATTTAATCATTATTTTCTTTTATTTTTATAGGAAGACCAACAGCTACAATTTTATAAATAGAATAGCTAGCAAAGGAGCCACTTAAAGGTCCTCACAGATAAAAAACAGCATAAAAAACGAAAGTTGAACACTACGAATAACACGCTATTAAGAGTTACAATGATTAATAATAATAACAACATATATTATTACAGTCATCATCAAAAAGGAATTTAAAATATCGAAATTTACTTTTTTTTTTTTTTTTAAAGATGTGCTTTATCTATAGCATTGCGTTTCCTACCGGCCAGTACTAGATAAAGCTAAGATCGTAGGATATTGAATACCTTTACTATTTCAGATCACATCGACTTTATTGTGTAGGCACTGCACTAGCAATGATTGTATAAAGCATGTGGAATGTGTGTTGGTCATCACGCACAAGAGGCGATATTGGCGCGCGAGCCGAAGGCGAGCGCGCTAATAAAGCCGAGTTAGGTGATGCCATTACATAATAACTATTGTCACGAGAAGTCGATGCTTGCGGCTCAGTGCACAATTTCTTTGCCGGTGGTAGCTCCAAATTAATTGCACCTGTTATTTTGCTACTTATGTTTGCCTTGTTACGAATCGAGTCTTCAACATAAGATTCAGCAACTGCGTCAGATCTCCATCCACCATGACGCTTTAATGTTAGTATGTCAGCTCCTGAATCGGCCAACAATGTAGCCGAAGTTCTTCTAAAACTATGACCCGTGTAAGAATCAGCCTCAGGCAAACCTAAATACTTTGCAATTTCTTTTGGCATTGCACCAAATTTGTTGATACCAATATTTTGAGCTGTACATTTGCCTTTTTGATAATTTAGAAAAAGTGATCACTTTTTGTTTTGTTAGAACGGAGAGATTGATATTTTTTTACTATCTGATTAAAGGGGCCGTGGATTACAAAAGTTCTTGGAATTTTGTTTTTTGTGTTAGGGATTTTTACGAGAAGCATTTCACCATGGGTATCTATATGGTATGGGTGGTAATATTATGAAGCTCTTGCCGTCTACATGCACCTGTTATGCCGAATATTAACGCAACCTGCAAAGAGATAAAATTAGGTTAGTTGTTATATTTAAGAGCCAAAACAAAATAAATTATATTATTATAGAAGCAATTTATATTATAAAATTCAACTTACCTTTGTGGCCAAGTACTCATAATCTGGGGCTTCTTTTAAAAACTTTTCAACATCGGTTGGTGACAATACTTTACTTTTTTTACCAATGTATCCATCCGAGTGCCTTTTGAGAAATGATATCAGGTTAGAGTAAGTTTGTATGTCAGTATTATTTTTTGTCTTGACAGTGCTTTTTAGCATCGAAAAAATACACCAGAGTGAATTGGGTTTGTATTTTTTTCCAAGTTCGTTGAAATACGCTAAAAATACGTTTTCAGAAAATGATTGCGCCTTTTTGTCATTTTTCCACTTTACAAAACATTCGTATGCCGCCAAATACTTTTGTTTTGATTTTGGCGGCAATAAACTATCACTTGCATTTCGCGCCTCGTTAATGATTTCAGGTGGAGTTAAATTTACATATTCTTCCAATTCTTCTCCACTAGTCGACATTTTAATTAATAGTTAATATGCTAACACGGCGAAAATCTAAATGTACGTCACAAACAAGATAAAAAATATAGTCTTGTTTTTTATTCGCGCGCTGCGAGCGCGCTGCGCGCGCAGCGTACGGTGATATATCAACAAACAGCCAGTGCTTGGCTGTATAAATCATTATCTTTGCTTATTTAAAAACTGTTGTTATTTTCCCTATTTGATCTTAAATATGTATTATACGGCTAAATTAAAAATGCTTTGTAGAATTCATAACGCGCGTTAGTTTTCTATCTTTTGTATAGCGCAGTATGGTAATTTTTATTTCCAAACACCTCCATAATATATTCGTAATACCTTCGTAATATATGGCATTCTGGGCCTAAATTCGATGTAATAAGACCCACTTTACGAGCAGGTGTGTTGGAAAATCAGTAGTGTGACAAACAAGAAAAGAATTCCTATTTTTCACACTGGTGTGACAATCTAATGTGACTACGAGTCGGTAAAGAGCTGTCCAATCTATGGCTCATCTTTTAACCTGCCCAAACTGCCTTTCTTCCTGTAACTTGGAGGACCTGAATGACGCCAGCGATGGGGCAGTGAAAGTGGCCAAATACTGGCCAAAAAAAATATAATTTCTGCCATTTCGACTCGAGATGATGATTACCGCACCGGTCACCAAATCCACAGAATTCCAAAGCGTTACGTTTACGCTGCTTCTATATTATCCTAACTTCTGGCAGAATTCGTAAGCTGTATTACAGCAAGACTTGACGTGAAATTTTAATTATAAAACGGGTTTCACTTTCATTAAAACGGAATCTGAGGCACACGGCGTGCGCGGTGCGGTGAAATTTTAGCGAAATTCCTGAAGCTTTGGGGCGCGCACCCGTTCACCTCAGGTTTTTACCGCATCGTAGCCTTTTTTACACGACTTATAGAAACTTACATACATGTATGTATGTAAGTTTCTTTATTTCTTCGCCTTGAACGGCTTTACAGATTTTGATGTGAGAGGTATTTTTGGATTCCTTGCAAATCGAGTGACATTATGTGAGTTGTCAGTCGTGTTTTTTATTTTTTAATTGTATCTTATTTTTCGTAGCCTTTTTTAAACTTTCACACTTCAAACTCAATATTCATAATCAAGACAGACAACGCACAGGCAAAACTACTGGGCGTAGGAAGCTGTAATTTGGCACATAGGGTTCTTAGGGAGTGTAGTGAGCACTAAGAGAGGATTTCTAGAAATTCCACTAGAACAAAGTCCCGCGCCCATGCGTTAGTTATTTATAATAATGGGACTTTAAAAGAACCTTTATAGTTGACTACCTTTTTCACACTATTCCTGTGGGAAATTCATGAGAAAGAAGCCTCCCTCGTGAATTTTGAGAGTAGTGCTTTTCCCGGGATAAAAGGTACTACTATGTCTGTTTGTAATATAATGGTTGAAACGAAACGCAGGCGCTTCCCATTGTCGCCGCCAGGCGTTCGGGGTTCTCACACTGCACGGTGGTCCCGCCATAGGTCATAAATGTTAAAAATTCATCTTCAATTACCCCCAATTCAGTTATCTATAATGATTAACAGATAAACAAGCTACCCTAAAGTATACATATGTCATCAATTTTACTTAATTATCACTTATTTTTCTACCTCCGAAGTGAACACATTATTACGTTGCGCTCACCTTATCAGTAACTTATTAGCACTACTGTTTGTGTAACTATGAATACTCAGAATTTCATTGTTTTTGAGTGGTGTTTGTGACATGGGTTTCCAAGATCAAGGTATGTTATTACTAATTAGTTATATTTTTAAGTTTTATTTTACTTTTTATGACGTATTTTTACGTGCTACGCCACACACTATTTTAACCAAATATGTATCTTAAAGTTGACTTGACATAGACCTACAAAAAAAATCAACCATAATCGAATTCTCTAATATATCTTATATTAAAGGATGGACTGTCTATTTTGAAAATATAAAAGGTTTTATAGCCCCCTTTTGCACATTTAGTTGCTATACAGCCTCTACGACTGCGTAGGCTCTGGCGTAGCACGGTCTACGAAACATGCGTAAATTATTGATGGTTAAACAAACTTACCTTAATGAAGTTTGACCATAATTATACAAGACGTTGCTTCCGAAGATATTTATTCAATCAATTCACTATGCAGCTCGCTCTGCTATGTACTAGGCATGACACAATTTTTAGGACCTAGGGATAAAATAAAATAAAATAAGTCCAAAATTTACATCCGACTTTCGTCCCACCCTTACCTGTCACCGGCGGAGGCGCCATACTTCATTCCTTTAGAACAAAATTTCGAAATGTGGCGCTTGGGATATCGCGTAATATGTATTTAACATATTGATTGGGACGGGCGGGTTATAAATATCTTCGGAAGCAACGTCTTGTATAATTATGGTCAAACTTCATTAAGGTAAGTTTGTTTAACCATCAATTATACTACGACGTTGCTTCCTCGATATTTATTCAATCAATTCACTATGCAGATGTTTAGAACCATTGCGAAATTTGCAAGATTTTTATTTTTATATCATTATAATAATATTAATTATTATTATTCTTTAATGTGAGCTATTAAAAGTGGATCCTTAGATACTTTGATATAGGATGGTTAATTACATGAATAAATACAAATGTAGTTGCATCTACGATTATCTTCCAAAAAGATATTAGTAATAAACAAAAAAAAAAATACGAAATTTGAGAAAAAAATTCTTCGAGTAGGCTATGTGATGCAATGCCATTACGGTTTTTTTCATTTTGTAATGCAAAATGGTGAAAAATATTAAAGCTTAAAATACAATGTTTAAGTTCTGTAGGATACAGACTTTGGTTGCTAGCCTTGATATTTTGGGAGAAAAAGAAGTTAACAAGAAACAGATTAAAAGTTCTATGAGTATACCTTATGGGACAATAATTAACATAACCAAATTAACACTATCATAGTTATTTCCTGTGAGACAGGATATTTTAACAGGCTTATTTGGGAATAAGATATGTTAACTTTAAAACGTAAATATTTACTAAGAGAGATGTGATAAATGAACATTTTTTAGTCTGCAATAGCAAACTCAACGCAGGCAGAGGTGCTTGCTCAGAGTTAATTTTACGAATAGCGACTAGAATTTTGACTACCTAATGTTAGAAATCTTTATTGTATTGATTATGAACATACACTTCTAGATGGTTAATGTGTCGAGTTGAAAGGACACTATACTAATTTAGGATTCTTTCTATAAGTACTCGAGGAATATCTTCACCTGACAAATATACCTATATTAGTTTGCAAGAGAAAAAACATGAATATGCAAATTTGAGGTCGGTACATTTCTGCTGAAATATACTGTTTATATAAACTACACTGTTTTTATAGACTGTACTTAGCCGAATATATAGGTGAATTGGTTACAGTCATAGAGTATAAACTATAGGTAGTATTAGGTACCTACCCACAGTACGATGATTTTAATATAACTTTTGTTATGAGTACGTACTCGTATGCACGAGCCTTTAGTTAGAACTATTAACGAAATACTGAATTCAACAAACGAAATTCAAGTGTACTTTCTGTACAAGCTTATTATGTTTCCAGTAACAAATACATATTATAAAGAAAATAGTTATGATGCTTAGTTTTCCAAAAGAAGAATCTAAAAGTTCTGTAACGTATAGGCAAAGGCCGTGTAATGACAAGAGAGTCTTTAATTGTGATTAGATTCTCGATAATAGATTACTTCCTTGTTCCAAATGGTAACTTACTCGCGCAAGTCGTTGCAGATGACCTTGGCTAGGAGTTATTTGTAATAAATACAGAGTAGCTGTAGAAAGAAAAGGTCCATATTATACTACTTTACGTCTTCTTTTTTTTTTTTTTTTTTTTTTTTATTGATCAAAAAAATTTGCATCCAAATCACTAAGATAGATATCTATAATTATACATCCAGTTGTTGAATTAAATTTGCGGAGGAAATTGAATTATTAATAGAATGATGGGGATATTAGTTCCAAAGATTCGAGTTTACGTAGAGTATTCAACACATTTACGATCAGAAAAAAAATCCATTGCCATATTGGCTATTTGAATAAATCCCCATAGACAGAAACTAAAAAACAACATACTGAGTATTTAATATTGGTCAGTACTTGCTTGCTCAAGCTAGAGCTAAGGGCTAATGTCTAGTTCTTAAGAAACAAGTGCTTTGTTATCTTACTTTAATTTGCCCAAAAAAGAAAGCACTGCTCTTACTGGCTTAAGGCACTTATATTCCATTTATAAGGTGCTTTAGAGCGTTGCTGTTGTATAACTATAGTGAGCGTAGAAGCCGGTTAATTGGATTGATAAGCTTGATCATATGTAAGTATTGAAATAAAGTATGTAATAATAAGTAAGTACATAATCTCAGTTTGTATTAGGTATCATTACTTTGGATGGATTGGATGCAATCTGCAAAAAAATCAGTCAAGAAGCTGAATCTTTATGTATTATAATCTTTATGTATAAAACTTTATGTAGGTATGTGTTCTTTATGTATAAAGATACATGGGCAACTGTCAGTGAAGCGAGTTGCTAATTATAAAAAGATAAAGAGACCGGTATCGGATATTGACCCGATATTGGGTGGTTCCGGAGTCACCCGGACTGACAATGAAAATATTTCATTATACAAACTTTTAGGAGAAAATTGATCGCCGGAACAGTTTATTTAAAATACTGTCAAATTTGACGCCATACTCAATAGTGACATAGAATACCTGTTTAATATATATGAAATATAAAGGCAATAACTGATTGATCGATTGATCAGTCGATTTATTAAAAGTATTGAATAAATGTACCAGACGTGTATATTGTAAATTATCTAAATTATGTATATTTGGCGAATAATCATCTCGATTGATGAGTGGATTTCCTTTCCTCAGTTTACCGAACTCCGTTTCCCAGCTTTCTCTTGGGCTCTTTCTGCTCCCCAATGTTTAGATATTTGGTATGAGTACATACCTGTTATGATGACCAGCAATGGTCAGCGATTTTCATCAGTCCTGATGTTCAAACATTTATAACAACAGATACATACAGATAATCTGTCACTACCAAGAGTTGAGACTCGAAGTCCGTGTTTAGCTGAAATTAACAGAGCTGAGTTAATACTGACAGTGCATGGTTATAACATCACTATAGTTCCAAGAACTTACGCAGCCAGAAAAAATAATACTTGACTGTATCAGTCTAGTAAAGTTTTGGTAAATATGAGATACTTAAAGGGTGTTCGAAATGTATAGTAAGATACACACTTTTGTTACATGGTTATCATCTGATAATATTACTATTGGCATAGTTATACTTCGGATAATAGTTTATCTACGATAGCTTGGGAGTTCTATTGCGTATATCTGGCTGATAATGTGTAGATTTGGCTACAATCGCATTGTAGTTCTGTTTATGCCAATAAAAGTGTGTATAAAATAAGTAAGTAAGTAAAAATACTTATAAACCAGACTACGATCGCGTCGTAGTTCTAATGGGTAATAATGTGTATACCTGACTACAATCGCGTTGTAGTTACATAAGGTAATAATCATCATCATCATCTCGAGTCGAAATGGCAAAAATTAGACTTATTAAAATTACATGTGCACACGCGACTACAATCGCATTGTAGTTCTATATGTGCTGTTATATAGGTGTAGTATATAAACTAGACTACGATTATATCGTAGTCATATTGGGTAATACTTTACTTTGCGCGAAGATTTTGTAGTTAGGCCTCTTGATTGGGCCCATTTTGCGTAAGGAAACTGGGCAGCTGCATATCTTCTGCGTTGTTGTTGTTCTTCTATCGGACTTTATGTGCTTGACTATAGTCGCTCTGATTACAATCGCATTGTAATTCTAACCCCGTCTACAATCGCATTGTAGATCTATTGGGTCGGAGCACACGTGACTACAATCGCATTGTAATTCTGTATGTGCTTGACTATAGTGTAAAACCCTGATTACAATCGCATTGTAATTCTAACCCCGTCTACAATCGCATTGTAGATCTATTGGGTCGGAGCACACGTGACTACAATCGCATTGTAATTCTGTATGTGCTTAGCACAGTCCACACGTAGATCACTCGTAGTCCGCCCGTAGATCACTCGTAGTCCACCCGTAGATCACCCGTAGTCCACCCGTAGAGTACCCGTAGATCGCCTGTAGACTCCTCGTTGACTACCCGTAGACCAACCGCCATCATCATAGCTATTTTAATGTCCCCAATATTGGGGCACTGTCCTTCCCATGGATGAGTAAGGAGGATTAGGGCACCAAGTGGGCCCAATGGGGTTTGATGGGTTTTTAAGACTGTGAATACAGCTGAGACAGACCCATCCAGTGACTAACGAAGTAACGTTAAAATCGAAAAAAATCGAATGCGTACAAAATAGGTACGTACGTTTTTATCACAATAAACAATTAAGCAATTGACGTAACGGATAAAAGTTTAATTTTAAATGTTGCAATGATGACAGCTTATGCTTGGCTAAAATCTGGTTTACACAATTATTCCAGGGTCTTCAGTATAGAATTGGACCCAGACTTATTCTGAACATACTTGTTATATCGTAGTTCAATATGATTAATCTTTCATCAACAAATAACCCAATTGGGCCTTGCGTTTAACTTTTAACGACGGTCAGAACAATCAAGGAATAAGAAGAAAATTATCAATACATATGTAGATTCGTGTTTTGCCACGAAAAAATGTTTTTACAAATGTAAGACTTAAACATGTGACGCATATTATGGTTACGATTCATGTAAAATCGCAACTCAGGACGCGAGATACTATTCGCGATATTGTATTATGCAACATCATGCACAGACAATTCCTAGATAAAAGGAAGGTAGGTGCATAGTTGGGTCAGCGGAGAAAAATAAAATTCAATTGGTCTAACGACCGTTGTTTGTTGAGTTTATGATTAAATGTTATCAAAGTACCCGCAGGGGCACACAGGTGTGATGTAAAATCACGATTACGTACGAGTAATAGTAGCCAATGCAACATAAATACGTAGTTATCTAACATTTTGTTAGGCATTATAACTTTTTCAAAGTATCGTTAATATTCAAACCAGATATTCAGGTAATGAAAAAATACTTACATTTTTTGTTGTTTACGAGTGAAATGAATTTAAAGTACGTCATTTTCCACTGACACTGAGGTTATAAATTATTTTAATTTAAAGATATTCCAGATACTTGGAATATAAAGAAAATAAAAATATTGTTGTAGTGTGTGTGTTGCCATGCCCGCACACAAAAAGCGAATGAAGTATGGCGCCTCCGCCGGTGACAGGTAAGGGTGGGACGAAAGTCGGATGTAAATTTTGGACTTATTTTATTTTATTTTATCCCTAGGTCCTAAAAATTGTGTCATGCCTAGTACATAGCAGAGCGAGCTGCATAGTGAATTGATTGAATAAATATCGAGGAAGCAACGTCGTAGTATAATTTTTTATTTTTTTCAGGTAGGTACTTTGATTAATGTTCGTTCTCAAGGATGCAGTTCTTTGAGATTTGGTCTGCCATAACTGGATCTGTTCTTCAGAAATATTAACACGTGTTGGAAACTATTCTAGCTTCACTGGATAAGGCGAAAATGTAGACATTAGGAACTTAGATAGTAAGATACTTAATTTATGTAAGAGTCTCGATAGATTTTGGAAAATTGTCTCTAGAACTAAATCAAGAATTATCCGAAGAGGCAGCAGAAACTAACAACAAAAACTATATGGCCTTCAGACGGGATCACACGAGAAAAATGTCGCAAGTACTTACGAATACGGACTTACTAAACAGACTTCTACTCAGCTCAGACCCATTCATCAGTGGTCTTCAGAAACTTCCCCGTAAAAAAAGAGCGTTATGTCGAGGCAAGCTTTAGATTTATTAAGAATTTAGATTAAATTGAAATTAGGTTGGTTGTTGTAGTTATTTAACTTAGTTGTGGTTATAATGACGTTTGTAAATAAATTGTAGTTTTTGTTTTCTTGCCTTCTTTTGTACGTAATTTGTATAAAAGAATACATATTTAATGATAACCCCTTCATGAACAGCGTTGATATTATGTTCAGATGTATTTCCGAACGAGGGTGAATAAATCTCAAATATTGACTATTTAAATTTATATTAAACAGTGCAAATTGTACTGTTTGTTATATATAAAGCATCAATATACATTAGTGAAGCATTATTTTATTATTTACCCTTCAGAAAAATCCCATTTAACAAATTTAATGAAGTAAGGTATTTATGACCGCGCTAGTAGGGCGCTTGGACCACCGTGCACTGCTCGCGTGAATGTGGTCGCGGACGGCCGCCATTGTCCTGTGTTATATCGGTTTGATTTTAATACGCGGAGAGGTCCCGCGTCTTTTGATTGTTAATTAGTTTGAGTTATATTTGTGAATTTCCTGTTTGTTAAATAACTATTAAGTTTGTGTTTGTGTAACCCGTTATTGTGACTTTTTCCTGTGAGATGTGACGCGTGGCTGGGCGCTCACATCTATCTGTTGCCGAGCCAACTTCGGGAAGAAATCTATTTATTTGTTCTGGGGAATTGAGATCTCATGGGTTAGGTAGGGTGATTAGGCATCCCCCCTTTCCGAAGACATTCGAAGTTGGATCCGAAGATTAAGAAGATTCAGTTTGGTAAGTGGTTTGTAATTTAGTTACTTAGTTATTAGTACATAGGGTTCTATAGCTCCCTTTATAAGCTATAGTGGTAGCAGACTGCGTATAGGTTAGGTTAGGTTAGTCGGACAGACGTAGTGCCGGGTCGAGGTTTTTACCGGTATTTTTTTTACCCGGTAAATTTTTCGGTACCGAACCCTCCCGCCATTTCGTTTGCCCGGATTCTCTGCGCACATTTTCTGGTAGCAGAGCGTAGTTAATCTACCCTCTATTTGTTCGTTTGTAAAAAATAATTAATTGTTTGTAAAAATTATTAGATTTTTCTTAGTTTGTTTGTATAAGAATATTTGTAACCTTTTTTGTATTTGTTTGCGGTTTGTACCGTGCGTTCCGGGTTTGTGCCATTCTCATACCTACCGCGGTTCTTCGTGTAGTTGTTTGATTTTGTTGTTTTTTATTTACCTTTTGTTATTTTTTTGTTTGTGACTTGACGCGATGGCGAAGGTCTCCAATGCTAGGGCGACACTCGCCAACGAATTGAGATGGTTTGTGACGGCCGGAGGACTCCTGTCCCGGAAGGACAGGGAGGGCGCCATACTGCTAAGAGCGGATCACCTCCACTCACGATTGATTAGCGCGGAAGCGGCCATGGTGGTGCTTACCGAAGCCGAACTTGCCCCGGAGGTCTACGCAGGTCACATGGCGGACATGGACCAGATCCTGAGTCTACACGATGATATCGCGGAGGCGGCGACCGCAATAAGGGCGAGACAGGCTGGCGGACCAGCCCCTCGCACACCTGTTAGACAGGAAGGACCAGCGGTTACTGGTCGGCTCCCCACCCTTCAGCTGTCCCACTTTGGGGGTAGGATGGAGGAGTGGGTAGCATATAAAAATATGTTTGAGTCCCTGGTCGTAGCACGACAGGATTTGTCGAAGGCCCAGAAGATGGCCTACCTCCTCTCCACTCTGGAGGATGAAGCGCGGTCGCTCATCCAGCACCTCCGGGTGGAGGACGACCAGTACGACACGGCTTGGGAGTTATTGAACTCCCGCTACCAAAACTTACGTTTGTTAGCGGATGCGCACGCCGCACAGTTGATGGCCCTGCCCAAGGTGGCCAACAGGGCACAGTTGCGCCTGCAGTTGCTCACGCCCGTTACAGTGGCCTGTAACGCGCTCCGCACACTGGGGCTGCCGGTGGACCAATGGTCCTTTTTGCTGGTGCACATTGTATTGGGCAAACTACCCAATGACATCCGCTCGCGGTTTGAGCGCGAGAATGCGGAGCGGGACAGCACCACCCTACCAACATTCACTGACTTGGTGAAGTTTTTGGAGTTTGAGGCACGGGCCGCTGAGAATACCATGACGGACTCAGCGCCATCCAGAGCGCCTGAACGTAGGCCCTTGGAACCCTCATGGAGAGGTAAGCCCCAACAGGGACGGCAACCGCCACCGCGTGGAGCTGGTGTGCGGGTTGCACACACGGCAGCAGTCGCGGGGGACGCGGACTGCCTGCAATGTGGCCGGATGGGCCACAGCCTGCTGCAATGCAGGGACTGGCAGAGACTGCCAGTACAAGATCGGCGCCGCATGGCAAGGCGGCATGAACTTTGCTTCTACTGTTTGGGCAGTCACTATGCACGTGACTGTCCCAGGGCCATACCATGCAGCGCATGCCGTGGGCTGCACCACGTGATGCTCTGCATGAACCGAAACGGGGATGGCCCCCGGTTGTTGAGGCAGGGGTCCCCTATGGGCGGGGGCGCTCCTGCGCGAAGCCCTCCACCATCGGACGGAGGACGCGGCTTCACTCGTCGCACCCCCCCTCGGGAGGGGGGTCGCGTACCTGCGCGGGTCTTGGCGGACCGGGACCACGCGCCCCAAGGTCATGGCCAGTATGTGGCTGGCCAGGCCCCGGATAGGGCCCCCATGGGCGGGGGCCCTAGATCGGACGTGAGAGTGGGGACGCCCCCCTCCACGCGGGTTGCCACTGCCCACCACATGCAGCCGCAGCGGTTTTCTCCGCCGCTGCACGAGTACCCACGGCTGGAGTACCACCCGCCGTACCATAGGTATGGCCGGGCTGCGGGTTGTGCCCCCCCTCAGATGGGGATGTGCACTCGCCCGACATATTATCCGGGTCAGTGGTGCGCCCCTGGTTTGGAGAGAGTGGGGAGCCCGTAACTAGCTTGCTCCCTTGCTGGGACAGAGCCGCGGACGGTACTGCTCCCTACCGCGGTGGTCCGCGTATGGGGTCGTGGGGGGGAAGCCATTAATTTGAGAGCTCTGTTGGACTCAGGGGCTCAAAGCAGTTTGGTTACCACTCGAGTGGCACGCCAGTTAGGTTTAGTCGTGGAAGACTCGCCTGTGCCACTTCTTGGAGTTGGTGGCATACAGGTGAAGTGTCTGACGGGCCAGACACTTGTCACCTTTTCTTCGCTGAAGTCCTCCACAATGAGGATCACGACTTCGGCTATGGTAATGGATACCATTGCGGTTTGGCACCCCTCGACAGACATACCGCCGGGTGTGTTGTCTTTGGTTTCGGGTCTGGATTTGGCCGACCCCTTTGTTTTTCATCCCGGCCCAGTGGACTTGCTCCTGGGCTCGGACGTATTGGGTTGGATTTTGTTGGGTACCCAGAAAGCTCTGGGTTCGTCTTCACTGATGGCAGTGTCTACTATCTTTGGTTTCGCCCTGATGGGCCCTGTGTTTGATAATAGCACCGTGGAGGAGCCACCGGTCGTCGCATCAGCGTCCTTGGCCAAGACCATGCAAAGGTTTTGGGAGGTGGAGGAGCCACCTATGAGTTCCAGGATGGATCCGGAACACGCTGAGTGCGAAGCCCTTTTTCGATCGACCACGGAGAGGTTGCCCTCCGGTCGGTTTGTAACTAGGTTACCCTTTGTTGCCTCTCGTCCTAGCCTAGGGCAAAGTAGGGCGCTTGCGGAGAAACGACTGCTGTCCATGGAGCGACGTATGCAGCGTGACCACGTACTTCGCGATAAATATATTGAATTTATGCGCGAGTACGAGGATTTGGGTCACATGTCTCCGGCTCGAGTTGATTGGAGCTCAACTGAGCATTATTTTTTGCCCCACCACGCGGTGGTGAAGGCCTCAACAGGCAAATTGAGGACCGTCTTCGATGGGTCCGCACCCACTTCGAACGGGGTTTCGTTGAATCTGTGTTTGCATTCGGGTCCCAAATTGCATAGGGACATAATTGACATCATCTTGAACTTTAGAAGACATCAAGTGGTTTTTGGCGCGGACATCCGGATGATGTTCCGCCAGACAGTCATACATCCTGAGGACAGGCGATTCCAGTTGATACTCTGGCGTGAGCGCCCTGAGGATCCTGTGACGGTGTATGAACTCAATACAAACACGTATGGTTTGAAATCTAGTCCCTATATCGCCATCAGATCATTGCTTGAATTGGCAGAGCGGGAACGGATCCGCTTTCCCCGTGGGGCTTCCGTGCTGTCACGTGACTTGTATGTTGATGACGTGTGCATCGGAGCCCAAAGTATTGAAGAGGCCCTCCTACTGCGGGATGAATTGATCGAAATATTGAAGACAGGTGGCTACGAGCTACGTAAGTGGTTGTCCAATGAGCCTAGAGTTCTAGAAGGGATCCCGGAGGATCACCAACAGAACCCTCACCTGTTTGAGGATGTGGATGATCCCAACAGGATAGCGGTGCTGGGCATGCAGTACCAGCCGCTAACCGATATTTTTACATTCCAAGTGGACTTGGAAATACCAAAGGTCTGGACTAAGAGAACGGTGTTGTCCGTAATAGCCCGTATGTTTGATCCAAGCGGTTGGATCAGTCCAGTAATATTCTCTGCGAAGTGTCTTCTTCAGAGACTTTGGACTTTGGGCGTCTCGTGGGACGAGCCGCTGTTTGGTCCTCCATTGGATGATTGGCTCGAGTTGTTTTCATCGATTAAGGAAGTCAATCGGATTGCCTTGCCTCGTCGAATATTGCCCCCCAGGAAATATCGAGCCAGCCTGCATGGCTTTTGTGACGCGTCGGAGCGAGGCTACGCCGCGTCAGTCTATATGCGGACAGTTGACGCCGATGGCCGGGTCAATGTCTCGCTTTTGTTAGGGAAGAGCAAGGTCGCCCCCATCAGGACTAGGCTGACTATTCCCAAGCTTGAGTTGAGTGGAGCTCACCTTCTCTCTAAATTGTTGCATCACGTTGCATGTGAGCTGGCGGCCACGGTCGAGATGCGGGACATCTTCGCCTGGTCGGATAGCCAGGTCGCGCTTGCATGGTTGCGCGCGGCCCCACATACCTTGGAGGTTTTTGTGGGAAATCGGGTTTCCCAAATCCAGAATATCGGAATTGATATAACATGGAGACATGTGCCGGGAGAGCTTAACCCAGCGGACTGTGCTTCCCGAGGTTGTACGGCACCAGAATTGGTATCACACCCGCTCTGGTGGGGCCCAGAGTGGCTGATGGGATCAGAAACTTCTTGGCCTGTCTGACAGACAGATGTTACTTCTTTGAGTTTGACTGGGCTCCGTGTACATGCTGTAGTCGCTGAGACGACGTCGGAGCCGGATTGGCTACTTGCTCGGTATAGCAGTTTGGATAAGCTTCTGGGTGTTACTAGTTGGATTAAGCGTTTCATACATAATTGTAGAAACCCACAGGCAAAGCGGTTGGAGCCGATTGCAGGTGCAGAAGAGCGCCGGAGCGCATTGTTGCATTGGGTCCGTGTCGTGCAGACCGGACGGTTTGAGTCAGAGCTTCATATTTTGCGCGACGCACGCGCTAAGTTGAAGGGCGCGGTCGCTCGTTTGAACCCGTACATCGACTCGGATGGGCTTCTTCGGGTTGGAGGCAGGCTCCGGAAGGCGGATCTTCCATATGAGACTCGCCATCCTCTGTTGTTGCCCAAGGGCGGACCCTTGGTGCAGCTTTTGGTGTCTGATCGACACATTCGTAACGCCCATGCTGGGCTTTGATGGCTATTTTGCAACGCGAATTTTGGATTTTGTCTGCCCGAAGAGCAATCCGTAGTGTTCTGTTTCGATGTATTGCATGTTATAGGTTGAAGGCATCCACGATGCAACCACAGATGGGTGATTTGCCCGCTGATCGAATCCGACCTTCGAGACCGTTTGACGGCGTTGGAACCGATTTTGCCGGTCCCTTTTCGATCAAGGCTTCTCCCTTTCGTAATGCCCGTATTGTGAAGGGCTATTTGTGTGTATTTGTTTGTTTGGCCACCAAGGCTGTCCATTTGGAGGTGGTATCGGCTCTGACTACGGAGGCCTTCGTCGCCGCGTTGGATCGCTTTGTTTCGCGTCGAGGTCTACCTTCCCTTATTAGGTCTGATAATGGCACAAACTATAAGGGAACTGTAAATTATCTTAAGGATGTTTCTGTGTTTATTGATAAAAATTGTACTAGTTTAAGTCAAATTGCTGCCCAAAGGGGAATAACCTGGAAGTTTAGTCCCCCAAGTTGCCCCCATTGGGGAGGGATTTTTGAAGCGGCTGTGAAATCCGCAAAGACCCACCTCCGCCGCATTATCGGAGAAACGGCTCTAACTTTTGAAGAGCTGGCCACAGTGTTTTGTAAAGTTGAGGCGGTCCTCAACTCTCGTCCTCTCTGTCCGCTATCTCCAGATCCAAATGACTTGGAAGCTCTCACCCCTGGTCATTTTTTGGTGGGAGGGCCTTTGAATGCCCTGCCCGAATACCCGTGGAAGGACGAACGCGTATATCGGTTGTCGCGTTTTCAAATGTTGCAGCAAATGAGCCAGGACTTTTGGCGTCGCTGGTCGCTTGAATATTTGCATTTGCTGCAGCAAAGAGTGAAGTGGACAGACAGGACTGAGCCTCCCAGGGAGGGGGATTTAGTATTGTTAAAAGAGGCAAATTTACCTTCATTGCTTTGGCGACGAGCTCGCATATTACGTTTGATTCTTGGCGGAGACGGCACTCCGCGTGTGGCTGAGGTGTTGGTCGACGGTTCGATTTTAAGGAGAGGTGTGACCTCTCTCGCCCGCCTTCCCGTAGAGTAAGCTAGCGGTCTGCTTCTCAGACCGGGACGGGGGGATGTTTGTAATATAATGGTTGAAACGAAACGCAGGCGCTTCCCATTGTCGCCGCCAGGCGTTCGGGGTTCTCACACTGCTCGCGTGAATGTGGTCGCGGACGGCCGCCATTGTCCTGTGTTATATCGGTTTGATTTTAATACGCGGAGAGGTCCCGCGTCTTTTGATTGTTAATTAGTTTGAGTTATATTTGTGAATTTCCTGTTTGTTAAATAACTATTAAGTTTGTGTTTGTGTAACCCGTTATTGTGACTTTTTCCTGTGAGATGTGACGCGTGGCTGGTCGCTCACATCTATCTGTTGCCGAGCCAACTTCGGGAAGAAATCTATTTATTTGTTCTGGGGAATTGAGATCTCATGGGTTAGGTAGGGTGATTAGGCATCCCCCCTTTCCGAAGACATTCGAAGTTGGATCCGAAGATTAAGAAGATTCAGTTTGGTAAGTGGTTTGTAATTTAGTTACTTAGTTATTAGTACATAGGGTTCTATAGCTCCCTTTATAAGCTATAGTGGTAGCAGACTGCGTATAGGTTAGGTTAGGTTAGTCGGACAGACGTAGTGCCGGGTCGAGGTTTTTACCGGTATTTTTTTTACCCGGTAAATTTTTCGGTACCGAACCCTCCCGCCATTTCGTTTGCCCGGATTCTCTGCGCACAATGTCCTTCTCAGTACTTCTGATTGTGTGTATGCGAAATTTCAGGAAGATCGGTTGAGTAGATAAAGCGTGAAAAGGTAACAAAAAAATAAATAAATAAACAAACAAACTTACTTTTGCATTTATAATATTAGTTAGGACTAGCTGTTGCCTGCGGCTTTGCCCGCGTGACTTTGGCTTAGATGAAAAGTCTTTTTGTGTTCCAAACTGTTTCCTGTGTTCCAATCTTCGATTTTTATACGTCTACAGAAAATGCTCATCAGATTAAGCAAGTTTTGCTAAGGCGCCATTTCCGTATATGTTATAGTGTAGCTGGTCTCTTGAAGTTATTTATCAGATTCCAGGTGCAAAACTGCCTCAATATTCTTCATTTACTTATTTACAAACTTGTTATTTGGATACTCTTCATATACGTTTTAGCTTACAATCATGAGTCATGACCATAAAATTATGTAAAACGTATAAAATAATGACACTAAAATACTTGAGAAACCTAAAACATTTAATTTTATGTATTAAAAAATCTCATTGTAGTGTAACCCAAATTTAATTGTGTAAGTCATATCATAGATACATAATAATCAAACAAAGTTACTACGTAGGCTTAGTTACAATATCCAGTATCAGTATTCCTAAGCAGCTGAAAATCAGATGAATGTCCGAAGAATGTAATATGGGCATTAACCCAAATTCAATAAAGAAATGCCTACTTTAGTTCCCGGGATGTCCTAAATACTTGGAGGCTACCTGACCAACCTCAGGAATGGGTTATTACCGATCAAATAGGCCTTTTATATTCCTACAGCGATGCGATTTCAATGTTACGATCGTCTACTAGTAAACCTAATGGCAAATTACATAAAAATAGAAATATAGTTATTGCTGAATCTAAAATACATTTTATAGATACAGTATCGCGTCTTTATCCCTTACGGGGTAGACAGAGTCGTGAAGCTCAAACGACACGCTTAGCTGAATATTGGGCTTATCTATACATCTATACATATAATTTAAAACAGTAAAAATATTTTGTCTGTACATTTAATATTTTTGACTGAAATGGATAGAGGGAGACTTAAAAAGAACAATAGAAAGCAAAAAAATTTTTTGGAATTATTTGTCTGTCTGTCTGTCTGTCTGTCTGTCTGTCTGTCTGTATGTACGCGTTTCACGCAAAAACTACTGGACGGATTTGAATGAAACTTTTTTTGTTGTATAGCTATTAAGCCTGGGCAACATATAGGCTATAATTTATTTTGAAAACTGGAACACCTGATGAAGAACCATAACGGAACAGCTAAACTATAAGTAATATGGAAATGGTGCCTTAACAAAAATCGTTCAACCTGATGAGCATTTTCTGCCGACGTATAAAAATTGAAGATCTGGAACATCTAATGAAAAGCTCCAAGAGACCAGCTACACTATAACATATATGGAAATGGCGCCTTAGCAAAAATCGTTCAACCTGATGAGCATTTTCTGCTGACGTATAAAAATTGAAGATCTGGAACATCTGATGAAAAGCTCCAAGAGAGATTTTTCATCTAAGCGAAACTCACGCGGGCGAAGCCGCGGGCGACAGCTAGTTATGGAATAAAGATTTACATATAAAGTCCAATTATTCATAATTTTCCTATCATGTAAACAATCTTACCATGTCTTTTTATGATTTTACAACAATATAAATTAAAATAGACTTTATAGGAAATTACTTTTGTGGTTAATAAATGTTTTACTTTAGAATGTTTAGGTTTGAACTAATATTTGATTTATTTTCAACAAAATTCAACAAAAAGTACTGTGAAGATTGTTTACATAATAGGACTATTATGGATAAATGGACCATAGGTATAGTGACAGGTTGCAAACTCATTGCCAAGGATCCACCGTTTAAAACCCATATTTGGCCTAAGCACAGCTATGTCAGCATATTTATATGCTTTTTCTTCGCTCCTAGAGCAGGAAGAAAACAAATACATTGGAATACATATGATTGAAATATAATTTGATTCTTAAAATTGTATTTAACGTTCGTATGCTGAATTGTATAAGTATTTTTTAATCTTCGTATTTATTATATTACGTTTCAGCTATTATATGTTCCATTTTTGGGCAAAGGCCCACTACAATTTTTTTCCATTCGGTCCAATCCTGAGCTATATCTTTCTATTTCTTGTGAAATTAAGTAAGTTTCTATCTCATTTTCGGTCTCCATTTAATTGTGGATGAAAGTCTTAAGAAAATCAAAAACAACAAGCTAATTATTTAAAAACTTGCTGTTGCCCGCGGCTTCGCTGAAAAATCTTCATCTGCTCATTATCTACAATTTTCCGTATACCACCACTCCCACCCCGAGTCCCTCTTTGTCCTATCTCGTGTCCTGTCTATTTATACGTCAGCAGAAAATGCTCATCAGGTTGAACGACTTTTGTTAAGGCGCCATTTCCATATATGTAATGGTGTAGCTGGTCTCTTGGAATTCTTCATCAGATGATCCTGATTTTCGATTTTAATACGTCAACAGAAAATGCTCGTCAGATTGATAAACTTTTGCAAAGGTTCAATTTCCATATCTCTTATAGTTTAGCTGTTCTGTTAAGGTTCTTCATCAGGTAGTTTTCAAAATCAATTATAGCCTATATTTTGCCCAGGCTTAATAAGACAAAAAAGTTTCATTCAAATCTGTCCAGTAGTTTTTGCGTGAAACGCGTACATACATACAGACAAACAGACAGACAGATAGACAGACAAGAAATTCCAAAAAAATATTTTTGCTTTCTATTATTCTTTTAAGGTGTCCCTCTATCTATTTCAGTCAAAAATACTAACGTACAGACAAAATATTTTTACTGTTTTATTATATGAATAGATAATAAAACTTTTTCCAAAAAAAAAATGAACCGACTTCCATCATAAAACTTAAAATCATGAAATAACAATAAAGAAAAATGTATTAGCATGCTACCTACTGAATAAGGTGAAGACGGTGCCAAGTGCAGGAGTAAGGGTGTTGTGTTAAGTTAATTGTTTAGCTAGGCATTTTACATATATATACATGGTTTTATAATGTTATTTTAGATTAATTATTTTTCAATTTGGCACCGACTTCACTTCATTCAGTAGGTAGCATGCTAATACATTTTTCTTTATTGTAATTTCATGATTTTAAGTTTTATGATGGAAGTCGGTGCATTTTTTTTTGGAAAAAGTTTTATTTTATCATTTTTAGTGCTTCTACCTATTTTCTTCAATAAAAACTTAAACTTTTCTTTCACGGGCCCAAAATAAAGAATTCGAAACTTTTTATGTCAGTTTGATTTGAACATGTCAAATTGTCTATTATTTTTGGCACATAAATAGACCGAGAGCCCGCGACGACCAAACCTTCCTTATTTTAAAAATGCTGGATGTTTATCTGCGTGGTATATACGGGTAAAAAATATTAGCGACTAGGTATGAAGTTTGGAACTTAGTTGCTTATGCAGGTAATATGGATAGCAAGGATGAGTTTTATAGGTATAAGAAACACCCTTGGGGCCTCCCAAAGTAACATTAAATTCAACTTTTATAATAAAACAAATATAACTATAATTTAGTAACGTTACAATGTCTATCAGGGGTTTATATTTGCACCAATTGCCTGGTAATGGATGGCGTGATTTCTAATATTATTCGGAATAAAACCTTTAAAAAACTTTACTTTGAGGAAATTGAGCTACCACTTTATATGTTATTGCTATAAATTATCTGCCTAAGTAATCATGATCCAACTTTTATAGTCTCTAATAACTATTTCTATGTTGGGGACATACACAGAAAATCTTGAGCTTTAATAAAATAAGGAAGGGCATGCAGTCGCGGGCTTTTGCTCTATAATGCAATATTGATATTTTTGTATTTTGTTAGGTATCTTTTAAATTACCGAACAGATTCTGACGTGGTTAAAATGGGACCAACTTGGAAATACACCTTTTCGAATAAAAAAACAATTTTGGAAAGTCCACAATTGGCGGAGAAATCGGCGAACATACATAAAAAAAAACATACATACATCGAAACATATAACCTCCTCCTTTTTTGGGAAGTCGGTTGAAAAACACGACTGACAACTCACATAGCCTATGTCACTCGGAGGAATGCAGGGAATCTAACAATACCTCTAACATCGAAATCTGTTAAGCCGTTCAGGACTTATGGTGGAATAAAGAAACTTACATACATACAAACATACTTACATACATACATGAACCCTGAAAACATAACACTCCTTTTTTGGCCAGTCGTGTAAAAAGTATGCTTTCCATGGTTTTCAAACTCACTACGTTCATACGAACACCTAGACTAGGTATTACTAAGTACGGTCAAGTGTTCCATTGCGCGTTCTGTATGCGTGCTGCAAATGTTTGCAGATACGCCGCGCATAATGGATGTTTGCTGAGAACTCTATTACATTGCATACTAAATCTGTGTAAACTAGTTATCTGGTATTAACCGGTTATCCGATAGAACAGAGCCTGTTATCTGTTTTAGTAATTTCCAAGATTTCGGTATGTCATAATGAAGCGGTGGTGGCCGTGTGGTAGGGCGACCGCCTTTGACTGCAAAGGTCCCAGGTTCGAATCCTGCCCGTGCTACATGAGTTTGCATACCAATCTGACTCATGTACCTTGTAACTTGCTTCCGGTGAAGGAAAAACATCGTGAGGAAACCACTCCATTAATATTGCCATCCCATTAAGAGAGTCGTTGTGTATGTTTCATTCCATATGCTGACCACGACCCTCAGTCATGAGGAAATACGACTAAAGAGAGAGAGAAAGAGAGTAGGTATGTCATAATATCATTTCTAATCAATAATTTTGCGTGATATTAGACTTACACACAAATTAAAAAATCTTAAACAAACAAAAATTTCTATAAAAATAATCATTTTGGCTTCTTTTGGCCAAGAGGGCCCTTATAATAAAAAAAAAATGCTGAAAGCAGTGACTTTTTTTAATCTTATGTGCAGACATAGACTAGTTACAGTTTTATTATTCCTAAATAAGGGCTGAGTATTTCTCAAAAAAAGTGTACATTTGAGAAAAAAAAGTGTGCCGCGATATAGTAAAGAAATTAAACGTTTAAATATAATAATATTTAAAAAAATAAATGCGTAGTTGTGAAGGACAAACATTTAATCTTTAAAATAACAAATAAATTAACAGTAAAATCGCTTTAATTATACCAAATTTTTGACTTTTTTACAACCATGTTTTTTTCCTTACATACAAAAATCAAATCCAGCCACCCTTCCTTTTTCAAGTGTTAATAATTTATAAAACCAAACCTCTTGTATTAATATCGTGCATTTTCGTGTATTATAAATCCTAGCTAAACGTACTTTCTGTATAAAATTAATGTTCTGTGGGGTTTCATAATAAAATAATAATATAAATGCGAAAAACCAAATGAGTCGGATCAATTAACTTTTTCGTTCATACTCTTTCGTAATGTTTTATTACTACTTCCGGTTAAATTATGAACACATCCAGTACATCCGAACACGGGCAACACTATCGTTATACTAATTGGCTATTTCTTGGCCGTCTATGACATAAAATTTAATGTGAAAATCAGTAAAACGTCTTTTGTTAAGTGGGACTTACTTTTTCGAGACAGGAAATATTATAGCCTTTTTTTTACAGTACAGTTAGTCTTAATTAATAATCTTTTTGTAATACGTGTCGTAAGAACATTTGAAAAGCTTAATATATTTGCAGTTTCAAGTTATAACAAACTATTGACTTTTAAGAGCCCTGTTTTTATCTTTTTCCGCTTACTCTTTCGTAACATTTCTTATGAATTTCGTTACGTTACGAAAAAGTAACAACATTAAGCAAAGTTTACAATTATTGTTATAAAAATGAAGAAGAAGTTAATAAAGCATCGTGTAATTGTTACTTATTTGTGTAAGACTATTGTTTGTTTCCCAAATAAATAAAATAAATAAATAAAGCAGTAATTGATAGTGATTTTGAGATCAAAATGTTGAATATTCCTTAAATTTGGAAAACTTTGTAAAAAGTATTATAAAAAGAGTAAATCTAGATACGTTTGAAAAAGATATCTTTAAGTTTTCAGTAAGGTAAATTATAAAAAAAAATTGCACCATTGTATAACAAGCCTTACTTACTATTTCGTAACATCATAAGAATATTTCGTAACACTATTTCGTAATAACCTTTTCGTTAAGTACATTTATTTTGAGAAATACTCGGCTACAACTGTTGCTGCAGTAATACTCTACCGACAATATTACAGAATACACGAAGACGACCGTGTCAGCTAATCCCCAATTTCTAGTAACATCGCCTCGCTTATTAGTACACTGATTAATGTAAATTCGATCATAAATACACAACTACATAGCCGTTTAGATTAAGAGGAGATTAGTAAACGTGCCGTGTCCGATGAAGACGCATCGAGCGGAATCGACAGGTGGTCATACTGTGACATGATTGATGCCAGCGTGTCTTGTATACAAGAATGGCAAAGATTAACTTTAATGTACAGAAGGCTGTAAACAAAAATCGTTTCTTCTTAGAGCATCGACTTGGCGGCGGGTCAATCTGTGATGACCATAGAGCTAGGTACGTCCTGTAATACGTCTATGGTGATGACCAATATGCATAGAGCAACACGGATTCCTTGTTGCTCGAAGCCAATATGACGCAATTGCTTTGACAGAAATCGCTGTTAAATATCTACATTATTGTTGCTACAATCACACACACGTAATGTTAAAAATTAGGGATTTTATATATTTTTTTTTATAACAGATTCAATTTTAGTTATTAAATATTGATTTCAATATGCATATTACTATGCTGTTTAAAGTATTTATTTAATAAAGTTTGCATTCTATTAATTAATCTTACACTAAGGGGTGACTGGAAGAGACTTAAAAAAAATTGTATACTGTTTCTGTATTATTTTTACTTCTGATGGAATAAAGTATATTTTCTATACTATTGTCCTATCTATTGGAATAAAACATCTGGCAAAAAACAACTTACTTTGTAAACAGTTATAAAATTTTAAATAATAATCAGTATTTTAAGCCTATCTGTTAATCTAAACTAATCTTTGACATATTCTTGTAAACAGGTCAATAGACAGTGTAGGTAGATATCAATTTAGGATTATCCTGCAGAACTGTGTCACTATTCTATATCCTATTTAGTTACTGTATGTATTATTGACAGATGTAAATAAATATAGTAATATTATGTTGTTTATTAAATAACAATTTACATATCATCCATACTAATATTATAAATGCGAAAGTTTGGATGTGAGTTTGTGAATTTGTGAGTTTGTGAGGATGTTTGTTACTCAATCACGCAAAATCTACTGGACGGATTTCGATGAAATTTGGTACAGAGGTAGATAATGACCTGGAATAGCACATAGGCTACTTTTTATCCCGGGAAAAAGCACTGTTCCCGTGGGAAATTCACGCGGGCGAAGCCGCGGGCAAAAGCTAGTATAATATATACATTTAAACATTAAATTAAATAAGAAAACTAAAATCTAAAATTAAAACTATGTACCTACAAAAAAATAAAAATAATAACTAATATTTATATTAAATAAAAAATAAAATAATATAATAAATTAAAATTACATTAATATGTATTGTACCTACCTACCTACCAAACCTTTCTTTCTTTCTAATGTGTACGCGTCCGTAGTATATTGGGATATGGGCCTAAATACGAGGTAATAAGACCCACTATTTACCAGCAAGTGTGTTGGAAAAAATAAAACTGCATCTACTTTAAATAGTCCAATCCAACGTTCTCGAACATTCCTTTTCGATTTATCATCGCCGATTGGAAGATGAAATTAAATGGAAAAGAATTAAGAGTTGCCAGTTCCTGCGATCCACATTCTACCAGAAGTTTTAATTGCCCTCCATCGTCTGAGTTGAGAAATTAATATCTTTCGAGGGACTTAAATCTGGACATTGTTTCAGTAAGAATCATGCGGGAGTGGGATTACTGTACGTACAGTTAAAATTATAATTAATCGAAATTACTGTTTATCCTGTTACGCAATTTGACATACTTACAAGTAATCATATAAATGAGCGATTTTTCTGACAGCTAATTAAGAATCAGTATAAAAATATCTCAACAGATTGTTGTAATAATGGCTGTACCTATATTGTGCGCTTTTTAATGTCAGGCAGAGGCAGAAAAAATATCACATAACAGTTTGACAGTTGCACAAATCACAATATTGATACTTTTTAGATGTTTTTATTAGGTTTTTTTTTTTAATGGCAATCTCGTGCATTTTTGCTTTAATAATGGTCTCTCCTTTTACTAAGCACCACCTATGAATTCATCTGAAACTATTTTTTTTTAAATTTGGGTCTCGGAAAATCCCTTGCTAGCCAATAGAGCTAGAAAAATAAAAAATAATAATTTGGAACACACTATTATGAACGTTTTTGGGCTTCATTTGACAATCAAGTTTATAGGTCTACTAGCTTTCGCCCGCGGCTTCACCCGCGTGAGTTTCCCATGGGAACCGAGCCTTTTCTCTATGTCCTTCTCCGTACTTCTAACTATGTGTATGCGAAATTTCAGAAAGATTGATTCAGTATATGAAGCGTGAAGAGGTAACAAACAAATAAACAAACTCACTTTCATAATATTAGTTACGATTAAAGAATGATTTTTTTTTTCTATGTATATTGGCACACACACAATATTACTGTCAGTGTTAGGCTTATTGTCAATAATATTGCGTGTGTGCGGCTAGACATAGTTAACTCTGTCGACCCCACATAAGTGGGAAAACGGTATAGAAGATCATTAATCATCCTTACCAGGTAGCAATGTATTTTTTTTCACCAGTTGGGTTACCATGGTAGGCATAGATGTACCTAGAATCATAGATTTTTACATTCCTACTATTAAAAATATACGAATACCATTTACAACTTCGTTTTAGATAGGTATCCCCTTTGCTTTAGTCGTATTCCTCATGACTGAAGGTTGTGGCCATTATATGGAATGAAACACACACAACTATTTTGGCAACTTTTAATAGAGTGTTTGCCATTGCCTTCTCAATTTCACACACTAGCTGACAATCATCAACCAGAGTGCAGGTTTCCTCACGATGTTTTTCCTTCACCGGAAGCAAGTGGTGGTCAATGAAAGTAACATAGGTACAGTAACATCCAATTCTGCAGTCAGAATTTCTCATACTAATTGATTAAATAAGTGATTGCACTTAAGACCTATGATTATGTGTTGTTTCTAAAATTCTAATGTGTGTCTAATGTCGACTGACTACAATGTTTCTGTATAGTTCCAAAGAGACGGGACTCCCATATAAAAAGTGTCCGACACTAATGTCAAAACGGAGGTACTACTGATAGTGATGCACTTATGCGAGGAACAGCAGGTATGAATAAGATGGAAATAATCGGCCATCTAAACGCTACCCCGTTTCATAAATAAGTTTTTTCCTTTTGAAGTTGCGACCACATTCGTATGAAGTAGCTATAAAAATGAATATTTGACGGTGAATGAAAAAAAGACAGATATTTATCACCGTTTTAGTTGCAAACTGTGTTGAAGACAAATTCACTTATTTTCTAGTGATACCTATTTATCTATTTGTGGAGTATACCTTACCAACACTTGACAATGCAGACCAATAAAAATATTATGGAAACAAAGCGAAATTCATATAGTATTGCTTTGCATGATAGTGGTAGCAAAATAACCTCAATTCCTAATGAAAGTAACTGGATAGAGTAAGTATTTTTAAATTAATAAATAGCTTTGATAATTACTATGTGTAGGTATGTAATGATTTGTGATCGAACATAAAGTCATAATATATAATGTTTAATGTATTGACATATATTGAATGATTTTGCTTTGCAAAAGTGATAGCCTTGAAATTAAATAAAAAATATTAAGTAATTAATTATTATAATATTGTTTTAGTGGAGGACACGTTGGGCGTAGCGATTTGCTGACGCAGCCTTGCAGCAAAGCAGAAGACCGACTATTATCTCTGAGCAGCAGCAACAATAATGTTGGGAGAATATGAAGGCTATGGTTGCACTTCAAGCTTCAAAAAACTGGATAATTTATTTCGTTTCCCGAAATAAATATCATCCTTGGCCAGCGCAGTCTCCTGACTTCAACACCATAGAAAATCTATGGGGCCTGATGGTGCATAGGAGGCAAGCAAGGAAGAATCAGTTTTTCACTGTATGAAAGTTTAGGACAGCTTTATTGTGATTGAAATATGTGTAGAAAAACAATAACGGGACCTATACAAAATAGTGAGTTAGTGATTTGTGTTCAAAATGAATTAGTGAGTTCATTCATTAAGTAGGTATATTCCAATTATCTTCTTTCTATTATTAGGTAATATCAAATCAGCTTTTATTAACGTATATTACTCGTATAACATTATTTAAATTATTTTTATACTTATTACCTGTTTTTGTATAAAGAATACGAGGTTATGTTTCGTAAAAAAATATATCCTAACTAATATTATAAAAGCGAAAGTGAGTTTGTTTGTTTGTTTGTTTGTTTGTTTGTTTGTTTGTTTGTTTGTTACCTCTTCACGCTTCATGTACTGAACCAATCTTCCTGAAATTTTGTATACACATAGTTAGAAGTACGGAGAAGGACATAGGGTACCTTTCATCCCGGGAAAAAGCGATGTTCCCGTGGGAAATTCACGCGGGCGAAGCCGCGGGCGGAAGCTAGTTCTATATAAATTGTTAAATGTTGAGGTATAGTTTCAATCTTCTTTTCGTAATGAAAACGAATACTTAAGCTATAACCTCAATATTTAATAACAAAGAGCGAAGGTAAAATTTAGTAATAAGTAAAATAAATAAACAGATACTTAGCTTACTGCAGATGCTTATTTTTTAAGTTCATTTTAGGGTTTTTATTTTGTAATTACGTAGGGAATAGATTAAAATATAAGTTTTGAATTTGCACAGAAGTTTATAATAATAATTTATACATAAGTATAATAAACCTATATATATTTACACGAATAAATAGCTGTTATGATTATTGTGCATTTTTATTTTATAACAAATATATATAAACCAAATTACTTGCATTATATAAAATTACTCTGAATTTAAGAATTGGGTATAATATGAAAAATAAAATTTCGGACTGTGACTCGAACTTGGATCTATATTAACTGCAGTCTATCCGACTACCGATTAGACTAGCAGATGCATTAGCTTGTGGTGAAATTAACAATTGGTTGCGTGTCGCTATACTCACCATTATTAGTTTGCTTTACAATAAACTATACGTATTGTATATTATACTTCTGTCTCAGACTCGATGGTGTCAGAATTCTTAATACTTAGTACACCGTGAATTTGATAGATGGCAGCACGTAGACAGCATGAGCACGCAGCAGAGTTGTGTCTATGTGTGGGTGGGTAATATGATAATTAGCTTAGTGTGAGTAATGTTCTTATTGTAATTAAGTATACGTCCGTAATATGGACGTTTCGCACACAATGAAGGACTGCGCGCCTGCAAGGCAATACGATCTTTAAGGTATGACTCCACTTTTGACGTTTGACTGTACATGAGTCAGATTGGTATACAAACTCATGTAGCACGGGCAGGATATATAAATAGAGGACTTTAATACAGAGAGTTAAATTCGCACGTAACGACACTACTGCTAAACAGAGATTAGTGCCAGTCACACTAATATAACACGTAACAATCCGCACGTCACTTAAATACCGAAAATAGAACCTTTCTGACTCCGAATGCATTTCACAGTATAATTTATAAAGGCTAGGGGCAGCCAGTTATAATAATAAGTTCAACGAACTCCAACATATGCAGTGCGGCGTCCGAAATGTGTTCAATTTTTGGTGCAAGAGAAAACATGAGCAGCGCTGTATTAGCATGTTTCAGTTTTGTTTCCATGTTTAAAACAAGCGTGTGCGGCAAATTTTTTCGTTTTTGTTGTGAATATTTTGTTTTTATGCTGTGTTTATAAGCTCATGGTGTTCTTTTTACACGACTGCCGAAAAAAGGAGTTTTAAGTTTTTAGTTCATGTAAGTTTTGGTATTTTTACACGACTGACCAAAAAAGGAGTGTTATGTTTTCAGGGTTCATATATGTATGTAAGTTTTTTTATTCCACTATAAGTCCTGAACGGCTTAACAGATTTTAATGTGAGAAGTATTTTTAGATTCCTTGCATTCCTCCGAGTGACATAGGCTATGTGAGTTGTCAGTCATGTTTTTTATTTTTTAATAATTAGCTTGTTTACAAGGTCATTGCATTTGATATATTAAGACATTCCTTATATTATTATTTTTTAAATGTTATGTTTTTTTTTGGGAAAATAATTGAAGCGTATGTTTGTCCGAACAGGCTTATCTTTGAAACTGGTCCAATTTGAAATTATTTCTATGTATGATTAATGAGAAAAACTATAGGATATAAGGAATCCCAAAATTTCCATAGAAGCAAAGCCGCAGAACATAGCTAGTTGGATATAAAAGATTGAGAAAGTTAGATACCCCGTCTGCGTCTGTAACTCAGGCCATTACAGAAGTACGTAGCTTATTCCGGCGTTTCTGAGATACGGCCGAACTTTCGCATACGTATGGTGCAACCGAGCACTCGTTTATGGTCTTAAGTAATGCTTAAGAAATGCTGATCATAAAGAAAGAAACAAAAAATCTTTAAATAAAATTGGCTGTATATAGAAAATATTAAAAAAAACTCTGTGAGGGATCTTTAGTCTTTGTTTCAGTGCTAATAGAAGCCAAAATTTTTGTTTTTTTGGTTGTATATATTTTTTTGTTTGTATATTTGTACGTACTCAGCTGACTAGCTACAGAGAAACCTTTTTTCTCTTAGAGACACAGACAGCTGAGGAAGCGGGATGTCAGATATGGTTTTGGCCTATGTTGGTGAAGGTTAGGTAATATCTTCTGTGAGGTTAATTTTTGTCAAGTTTGACATTTTTGGTGTTTTGGTTCCATAGAATATGTGAACAATCTGTAAAAAAAATTGAATTTAGTGCACACTATTATGAACGTTTTTGGGCTTCATTTGACAATCAAGTTTGTAAGTCTATTAAAACTTACGTGAGAAATAGTCATAATGTCATACGTCGGAAAGACGGTTCTTACTCGCCTTGAAAATGACTTCCGTATGAAGTCGAAACTAGTCGGCAAATCCGGCTAACAAGACGGGTGAGTATCCGTATCAAAATCATTAAGTCTATTAAAGAATGAATTTTTCTTTCTATGTCTAAAAAACTAATTTTTAATACTAACATTTTTCTTTCTATATGATTGCGCTATCCGACTAAGGCAAAACGAAGGTAATTAAGGTTATTGTTTTGCGGGTATTTGTCAAAGTGAAATCTTTTGACAAAAGTTGGTAACGAGCCAAGCAACAATCGCTTCGCCCACAGACAACAAGTTTCGTTTGTTCCTTTTATTTTTGCATGAAATCTTCCTAACAAATGGTTGATTGCATTTTTGCGACTATGCTATTTATAAATTCAGAATTTATTTCTGAAAAGTAGTTAACTTTTTGCTATTTTTTAATAGACTATGGTGCTGGTCTAATTTGAATAGTGTAAATTATTGAATTAGTTTTTATTGTGCTTGTGCCTAAGGCTATCAATTTGACTGGAAAGATGAGGGTTAATCAAATTTCTTTTTTTTTGTCTTAAAAAAATAATGGAAATATTAAACTTTAAAATTTTATCTTTTTGTACAGTCTGGTGCTTAGAAATCTGACGCCCTATCTCACCAAATCTGTCCAATGAAAATACATCTTTTTTTCTTCTCAAAGAGTTTGAAAAGTAATGATATTGTAATAAAAAGCGCTATATTTGATAATTTACCGTGAATTCTTAAGTGGTTCATTATCCTCTGCTATTGTAGAAACAATCCATAGACAATTCCACTTACAAAATTCGTAAAAGTAGTACTTCGTAGCATATCATAGCACTCTACGTCGTCGTATCAGCTCAATTCGTAGACACGTCTACGAAATGTCGTAGACAAAAGATTTCGTAGAACGTCTCTACGAAATTTCGCAGCAAAGCAACAGAAGCGTTTATATACTACAAAAACATGTGTGAAAATAACAAAGTACTTAGCGATTTAATCAGTACCTAATAAAGACTAGAAATTGTCGTTACAATAACGGTTTTTTTCTCATAATGCAGTATTTTTAATGATGATACTACTATGATCTCTGTCAAAAAATAGTTCTTTTTTTATCTTCTTCTCCGTTTTCGTTCTTTTTTGCTGACAACCTGGTTGATCTTAAATGTTAATGAACATGTGTGTTGCACAGCCAGTGTGCGAACCTTATAAATAAATAATCTATACAATTACAAAGCCACTTGATCTAAAGTTTAAGATACGATATAAAAAGCGAAATCCCGTTAAAACACCGACTTAGCCATTTGGGGTCGCGGCTCCAGAAACTTCAATAACAATTTGTAATTAATGCAAAAAGATCGTCAGTATCAACGTACTATCCTGAACTTTAGAATATTTGAGGTTCAACTCCTAAGTTTTATTGGAATTTTCAAATACTGAGAATGGTATTTGCAATAAACTTGTTTAGCGGACGCTATTTCATTATTGAGATCAAGCACCTTAGTACGTAAATAAATTTGGGAATATATATATAACTAGCTTTTGCCCGCGTGAATTTCCCACGGGAACTGTGCTTTTTCCCGAGATAAAAGATACCCTATGTCCTTCTCCGTACTTCCAGCTATGTGTATGCTAAATTTCAGGTAGATTGGTTCAGTAAATAAAGCGTGAAGAGGTAACAAACAAACAAACTCACTTTATAATATTACTTGCTGTCGCCCGCGGCTTCACCCGCGTGGATTTCCCGCGAGAACAGTGCTTTTTCCCGGAATGAAAGGTACCCTATGTCCTTCTCCGTACTTCCAGCCATGTGTATGCGAAATTTCAGGAAGATTGGTTCAGTAGATAAAGCGTGAAGAGGTAACAAACAAACAAACAAACAAACCAACAAACCAACAAACCAACAAACAAACTCACTTTTGCATTTATAATATTAGGATTAGGATTATTATTTATAATATTAGTTAGGATTACTCAATATTTGGCTAAGGAAGGATCATTAGGAAAAATTACTAAGTATAAAAATGACTGTGACGTGATTTGTCAAGTTACAAAATTAAAGATATGTTCGCATGTGGCCAAAATAGGTCCGAAGTTAAATTCTACATCACTCTTGAGTTTGTGTACCGAGCTTACGGAAAAAATATAACAAAGAAAGTAATTTTATTCATGTTATTTAACTATGTGTATTGGAAATTTCAGGAAGATTGGTTCAGTAGATTAAAGCGTGAAGAGGTAACAAACTAACAAGCTCTCTTTCGCATTTATAATATTAGTTAGGATAGAAATTAGTACTGAATCTTGAGGGCAAAAAATCCTTAAAAAATAAAATAAATAAAGTAATCCTATAAGGGTCCCATTTTACTATTGAGGAACGCTAAAACCTAAGTAGGGTTAGCTTTATTTGTCAAAGCCTTATCCTCTTTGAGTCAAGGGTCATTTTAGCGAAGAAAATATTATATTCGAAAGTGAGAAATTTTGCGATCCAAGAGTATTATCATTAGCCCTCGCCGTCTACTAGATTAACTCCGAGTTATTAAAACTAAAGTACTAATCGGCGAGGAAAATTTTCATCTCTTTGATCCTCTACAAAAAGTAGTGTACCTACTTTCGGATAATGTTTTTTTTTTCATTTATTTTAAGACACGTTTGAAATGGCATCTGCTATCTTTAAGATATTTGCATGGAAGTAATAAGTACCAAAGTACTAACTACTTCCATGGGTATTTGACATGTATGATGCCCTGACGTAATACGTAATTAAAAATTGAAATTTGACAAATTTTCAAAGAATTTGTGAGTTCTTTAGAAATTCCGAGTTCCAATGAGTATGCCAGGCAGCGATATACTCGTACCTAGTTACCGGTCGTTGACGCTTCTATTGTTTTATAAATTACTAGCTGTTGCCCGCGGCTTCGCCCGCGTGAGTTTCTCTTACATGAAAAATCTTTTTGTGTTCCGAACCTAGTAGTAACCTAGACTCCAGTACTCAATTTCAGCTATTTGGTTATTCCGTGTCCCGCGAGAATATATTAGGTAGGTATTCATAGTATAGTCGCGGTGTTAAAATGAATCAAAAGTGATATTTCATTCAATACACGATCATCGTCTGCTCGTTATCTACAATTTCCCGTGTACAACAACTCCCACCCCGAGTCCCTCTTTGTGCTATCCCGTGTCCTGTCTATTTAATACGTCAGGAGAAAATGCTCATCAGGTTGAACGACTTTTACTAAGGCGCCATTTCCATATATGTAATAGTACTGTAGCTGGTCTCTTGGAATTCTTCTTTAGATGATCCTGATCTTCGAATCTGATGAGCATTTTCTGTGACGTATAAAACGTCACAGAAAATGCTCATCAGATTGATTAACTTTGGAAAGGTACCATTTCGTTTTTGCGTGAAACGCGTACAAACATACAGACAGAAAGACAGACAAGAAATTCCAAAAAAATATTTTTGCTTTCTATTATTTTTTCTAAGTGTCCCTCTATCCATTTCAGTCAAACCTAATATTTTTACCGTTTTATTATATGTATAGATTACGTTTTCTGTGAGTAAAAGGTATAACTTTTTTATTAACTAATTAATAATATATTGAGAAAAAAATTAGTTCAAAAACGATATTATAACCCGATTAATATTGCATCAGCGATATTTAGATGTTGACTTATTCACACTAATTCTACTTGATTTATATGAAATTAAATACAAATCAAACCTGAAATAACACGTTGAGTATTTATTTCTATCAAAATTCCCTCTAAAGTGGATCCCGGGGCGACGCTAGTAAATAACTAAAACTCTCTTACTGGTTAAAACATCAGCGGAATGTGAGAATTCCACGATAGTTCATGAAAATTATCATTAGCCTGCCCGTCAACCAGACATTAACTTCAGGAGTTATTAAAACTAACGCGCTAATTGGACGACGGTAATTTCCAGGAAAATTGGTAGGAATTTTCATCTTTTTAATCCCTGGCGACAAAGAGGGATATTAGTTAGTTTAATCCTCATTGTTTTGAAGCAGATTTACATTAGGTTATAAATATTAAAGTAAGTAAATGGATTTGTGGAATAAATGGAAACTCTCGGATACTAACAGATAAAAAAAAGTAAAAATATGTTATGGCATGTTTTGCGAAGAAAACTGAATAATTTGAAATTTGACTTACCTTAGATTAAATTCTCACGGGAGCGAAGCCCCAACGAAAAGCTAGTAAACATACAAAATAAATAAATTTTCAGTTGCGATGGTTATTGTAAAAAGATTTATGTAACTGCCGCGCCGGACGCACGAGATAGTTTATTTTTTTTATCTATATGATATGTCTGTACGGCAATAATTGTTCGTAATAAAATACTGGTAAATTATTATATTTTTTGGCAAATGGACAATTAATTTAATTGGTTTTAAGAATCATAACAGAAGGAACATAGATACGTACTGCCTATTCATTGCATGGATAGGACCCAAGTTCCTTCGCACACTCGCTCAATAGGGTATTTGACAAGGTTTTTTTTATTTGATTTATGGAAAGATTATGTAAAAGTGTAATAACAAACTGTTTTTATTTTTTTAAATTTCGACCTAATTATCAAGTTATATCTAATTAAAAGTACCAAAAAATCCGATGCCCCGAAAAAATCCGAACACTTCTTGTCAGTTCACGAAACAAACCCGAGCTCCACACCCGCGCGGGCCTGCGTGCCGGCGGGGAGAGGTGCACCGAGTAGGGAAAACACCTGTGTGACGTCACCGGGCTAATCGGAAGTGTTCGGTAACTGTTCGGCGTATTCCGTTGGTATGAATTTTCAATTTGAAATAACTAGGTAATTAAATCGAAAATAAAAAAAATAAAAACAGTTTGTTATAAAACTTGTATATGATCTTAATCTTAATCTTCCATGAAAATTTGAATTTTCAATTACGTTTAGGTATAGGCTGTGCTTGTTACCGGTTGGTACCGATACCTAATTCTCCTACAAAGTACCGGAAAGTACGGGTCATTTAGGGAGTTATATGGAAAATTTCGAACCGGTAAAAAACCCTGGTTATGGCGCACGCGGGACAGCCCTAACAGCATCCTGCGCGCGCTGACTGCTTGCTGGGACTCGCCGATGCTGGCCCGCTGACTCAAACTACACGCAGTTATGCAGACAGTCGGGCTGGAGATTCGACACCAAAAGAAGAGAAAACTTCTTTTGGTTTTTTTATGTGTGTATTTTTGACCGAGCGAGCGAAGCGAGCGAGGGCTATAATTCAAGTTGGGGCGAAAACACATTGTTTGTATGTATGTATGTATGTTTGTTCCGCGATAACTCTCGAACCGTTGAATTAATTTCGATGATATTAAGAATACGTGTAGCAACTATCCATAGAATTTTTAAGTTCGTTGCACAACAAAATCGGTTCAGCCGTTTTAGAGAAATACGCATTTTTATGAAAATAAATATTGCTCTATAACTTTTGAACCGTTATTCAGATTGGGATGAAACTTCACAAATCACGAGATATTATCACTATTTTTTTCATGTATATTGTATATCAAAATTGTTTCACCAGTTTTAGAGATATTGAGTTAAAACCTGAATCGTTCATTTTCGTATCAGCGACATCTAGTGACATTTTTGTACATGTATTTATGTTCCGTGCTAATTATCAAAACGTTGAATTAATTTTGTTGATATTAGGAATGCGTGTAGAAAGTATTCCTAGAATTTTTAAGTTCTTTGCGCATCTTTTATTACAGATATATTGAGTTATAACATGAATCGTTCATTTTCGTATCAGCGACATCTAGTGATATTTTTGTACATGTATTTATTTTCCACGATAACTTATCAAAACGTTAAATTAATTTCGTTAAGTATTTTGCCCGCGACTTCGCCCGCGTGAATTTCCCACGGGAACAGTGCTTTTTACCGGGATGAAAGGTACGGTGGGCCACATAGAAAACCTGAGACCGCTGCACCTGAAATACGATCCACTATAGAAGATTGGTTCAGTAGATAAAGCGTGAAGAGGTAACAAACAAACAAACTCACTTTCGCATTTATAATATTCGTTAGTATTGGATTAGGATACAGTATCACGACATTTTCCCTTACGGGGTAGATTCATCTAGCCGTTATACGTAGGTATTTTAGTAAAAATAAATATTTCTCTATAATTTTGTAACCGGTAAAGAGATTTGGATGAAACTTAACATTTTTTGAGATGAGTATTGCTATATTTCTCATTTATATTGAACTAGCTTTCGCCCGCGGCTTTGCCCGCGTAAATTTTCCACGGGAACCATGCCTTTTCCCGGGATGAAAGGTAAGCTATGTCCTTCTCCGTACTTCTAACTATGTGTATGCGAAATTTCAGGAAGATTGGTTTAGTAGATAAAGCGTGAAGAGGTAACAAACAAACAAATAAACGAACAAACAAACAAACAAACTCACTTTCCCGTTTATAATAAAGTTAGTTAGTAGTTATTAGTAGACTAGCTGTTGCCCGCGGCTTCACCTGCGTGAGTTTAGCTTAGATAAAAAAATTGTGTTCCAAACTGTAGTTCAGCAGAAAATGCTCATCATGTTGAAGGATTTTCACTAAGGCGCCATTTCCATATATCTTATAAAGTAGCTGAACTCTTGGAGTTCTTCATCAAATATTCCAGATCTTCAATTTTTATAAGTACGTCAGCAGAAAATGCTCATCAGGTTGAACGACTTTTGCTAAGGACCCATTTCCATGAATATTATAGTATCTCTTGGAGTTCTTCATCAGATGTTCCTGATTTTCGATTTTTATCGTCAACAGAAAATGCTCGTCAGATTGATTAACTTTTGCTCAGGTACCATTTCCATATTTCTTATAGTTCAGCTGTTCTGTTATGGTTCTTCATCAGGTGTTCCAGTTTTCAAAATCAATTATAGCCTTTATGTTTCCCAGGCTTAATAGCTATACAACAATAAAAGTTTCATTCAAATCTGTCCAGTAGTTTTTGCGTGAAACGCATACATACATACAGACTGATAGACAGACAAACAGACAAGAAATTCCAAAAAAATATTTTTGCTTTCTATTATTCTTTTTAAGTGTCCCTCTATCCATTTCAGTCTAAAATACTAAATGTACAGACAAAATATTTTTACTGTTTTGTTATATGTTTAGATTAGGATATCAAAATTTTTGAAACAGTTTCCGTGATATTCAGCTGAAACCTGAAACGTGACGAAAAATTACTGTAATGATTTCAAAAACAGTTATATTCTCCTTAGCTGAAGCTCGGGGATGTATACTCGATTATAAATCACTTACTTTGGATAAAGTAGTCGTGGACATTGGCGTAAAAGAGTTGGCAGCCGGATGTACATACGTAGCTCTTTCGAGATCTAAACGGTTTACAGATATTATATTTGATCCAGGTTTTGATTATATCCGCTTGGAAAAAATAAAAAAAATGAAGTTGTTGCAACTCAGAATAGATGAAGAAAAAAGGTTGGAAAATCTGTTCTACTCAACCGCGCAATCTATATATCTATATCTATATTCTATATATATATATATATATATAAAAAAATAAAATAAAAATAAAAATAAAATAAAAATGTATTTATTTCGGTAACAAAGTACAGTTTTACTTATAATGGATGGGGCCTCCTTTTAGACATCAAAAGCCTGTGTTAGGAGACCCCGCTCCTCCTTAACTAGAAAGATACATAAAAACACAAGTTGTAGCATTATAAACCAAATCACATACTAAATTTACGCGGGCGAAGTCGCAGGCAAAAGCTACTTATAAAAATAAGATACAATACAAAAGACACGTGTATGTAATGAGTTGTGTGTTAAAGATTTTGTGTGAGTATGTGTGATCCTAAATTAGCCCTACGATAACATTATCTTGGGATCGGTTGATGCG
Organism: Ephestia elutella; assembly: GCA_018467065.1. NCBI lineage: Eukaryota > Metazoa > Arthropoda > Insecta > Lepidoptera > Pyralidae > Ephestia > Ephestia elutella. The sequence continues at coordinate 4,808,897 of CM031576.1, read as the reverse complement.
GTATTAACCGCAGTTTCCTCTAATTAGGTTTTGTATACATATAATTATACTTATAAGAATAAGGATAAGAGGTACACATATTTAACACTAAAGTTTTTAGGTTGGAAACAGTATACATAGGTATTATTCCAATAGTTCCTCTACTTCCTCGTAAGTTTTTGCTTCTAGCCAGTTTGAGATGCTTTTTCTGCACTCATAATAATGCTTATCGTACAGGCTAAGCTCCTTATTTATGCGATTATAAAGTTGAGCCGAACGTCTGCAAAATTGCCTACTGGCAAATACTGTATTGGAGACCGGTGCCAGAGCTACATTTCCCATCCTTCTTCTATTTTTGATACTAGGGTCATAGCGCACAGTCTTATGTTTTTTTAATATGGTGAATATGATATACAACTTCCTAACAGTAGGGACCTTTGCTATGCGATATAAGTGTTCAGTAGGGAATCTTATTTTTTTAAAGAACATGACCTTGAGTAAGCTACGTTGTGCACGTTCTACATCTAGGAAACGCGTTTTTGCGGCACCCCCCCATACAGGCAAACAATAGACCAGTATAGACTGTACCAACGATATGTAAATCTCTCTTAGAAGATTCCTCTTAGAATCCCGTGTATCAGTAACTGCTCTTGGCACCACGTGACGCAGTGTTTTAAATACCCAGATCAATTTTCTGACCCTTATAATCATATGTTCAATATGTGGGTACCAAGAGAGTCTCTGATCTACAAAAACTCCCAGGTATTTAGTTTGATTTACTTTTCGTATAATTGGGCAACTGCATCTATCTCTATCTACTATGTTGCATTTGTGTATTTTTATGGTGAAGTTAGCATCAGGTTGAGAGTTATTATATATGCTAAAGCATATATAGTTAGTTTTATCGGTATTAAGTGTAAGATAATTATTTCGCAACCACCTATCAATCTGCTCTAATCCCCGCTCAGCATTCAACCTGACTGCATCCCAGGAATCGCCAGTAAAAACAACGGCAGTATCATCGGCGTACGACAAGATTTTGGCGTTATTGATAGACATATCACAGAGGTCGTTTATATATATGAGAAATAACGTTGGACCAAGAACGCTGCCCTGCGGCACACCGTATGACACACCCGTGGATTCACTGACAAAACCTTCCAATTTTACTTTCTGCCTTCTATTTAAGAGGTAATCTTTGAACAGATCTAGTGACACACCTCGTATTCCTATCTTCTCAAGCTTGCGTAGAAGGATGGGATGAGATACCGTGTCGAAAGCTTTTTTAAAGTCAAGGAATGCAGACATACACTTTTTTTGCTTGTCAAGTTGTTCAGTCACTATCGAGCTAAGTTCAGTAACCGCATCCTCGGTAGATTTCCCTTGTCTAAATCCAAATTGCGAAGGAGATAGGACATTGAATTTATTTAGATAATTAATAAGCCTGTTATTTATTAACTTTTCTAATATTTTAGAAATTGCTGTTAGCACGGATATAGGCCTGTAATTATTAATGTCGTCTTTATCCCCTCCCTTGTGGACCGGTGTGATGATTGACTCTTTTAGTTTTGCAGGGAAAATCCCTTTATCAAAGCAGAGGTTTGCAAGATGTGCAATGACCGGGACAATCTCGAGTTTAGCCAACTTAAGGAAACTAGTTGGGATATTGTCCCAACCAGGAGCACTTTCTGACTTTAAGTTAATTAAGATATTGGCTACCTCATTTGGGTCGGTGTGTAGCATTACACAAGAGTTGGGAAGCGATGGTAAGTCCTGGAAGTACTTATTTAGGTCCGTTTGTGTAGGTTGTATATTGCTTTGAACAATCCTTTTGCCAATGTTCGCAAAGTAATCATTAGCATAATCGGCTGAAGCAGTAGGTGATGATGCTATGTTTAGTAATTCCCTATTTGTACTGTTAGTTTTACTTGTGTAGGTTATTTCTTTAATATTTTTCCATAACAATTTATTATTTTTTACAGTTTTAGCTAATAATTCCCTTTCGTATTTTCGTTTAACCCTTTTAATAAGTTTATTGCAATGATTCCTATACCTTATGTATGTTAGTTTATGTATTTCATTAAAAGGATCACTACGAACTCTTTTTTGTAAGTTATTACGATTCCTAATACAGCGTAAGACACCTGGTGTAATCCACGGTTTAATAATACGATTTTTACTTGATATGTTCGTGGTAACTGTGTTTGCTTTTAGAGACTCGGTAATTTTACAAATCAGGCCATCGAGCACTTCCTCTGGATCATCACAGAATAATAGATTAGGAAGATTTTTGGTTTTTAAATACTCTAAGGCTTCTTCAAAATTCACTTTGGTTTTGGTTTTACTTACAACTTCATGGCGTTTTAATTTGGATAAGCATAATAAGGTGATAAAATGATCAGTTGTAGTTGTTTTTAATATAGCTATAGACGCAGAGTGTTTGATCTTATTTATTTTTAGCATAAAATGGTCCAGACAGTTTATTTCTCTCGTTGGTATAGTGTGTCCTGCTAATATACCATACATCGATAACGTATCTAAATAATTGATTCTATTCTTTTGTTCATCGTTTGTTTCTTTATCCTTTAATGTAATGTTAATATTAATGTCTCCCGTAACTATGATGTTATTATTCGGTATGTTTAGTGAGTCTAAGTGTGTGCTAAGAGAGCTTATAAAACTTTCTGCATTTTTGTTAGAGGGAGATCTATAGATACCTAACACAGTGTTATTTAATATATCAAGCTGAAGGCAGGACGCATGAGTTAACTTTATTTCTTTGACTTTATGCTTTAGATTTGATTTTACATACATGACCACACCATCATTTTGGTTCAAATGATAAGAAGTACGATATGATTGATAATTTGGAATTTGTGGTATGGGTTTGTCACAACTAAGCCTACACTCTGTTAAAACTATGACATCCGCAGTAAAAGTAAGACCAGATAGTTGAATTAGAAAATCATCAAAGTTGTGGTAAATACTTCTTATATTCTGAGATATAATAGTGAAATCATTTTTCTGTACATGTAAATGTTTATTCAGTTCTGTAATATCACAATCAAAGGAATGTGCCATTTCCATACTGTCTAATTCATTTAAAGTTTGTATTGTGTCACACATTTATGTTTTTTGTAAAAAGTAAACGCGTCAAGTATAATGTTCTTTGATTTATTTGTTTTTGTATATTTTTATGATTTTGGATATAGTAAGAATATATTCTATTTATATTACGTAGCTGGAGCTGTATTTTTGGGTTTATTTGTTTTTGTATATTATTATTAATTATATGTGTATAGTATAAATGTATTTTATATTTGTTTTGTAGTTGTGTATATGTGTATATAATATCAAGCTTAACGTTAGTTTGTATAACTAGTTCTAGAAACATATGTATAGGGTTTAGGTGTAAACACACACATGATTGAAACAAATAAGTGGAAATTAAAAATAAAGTAAAAATAAAGATATAGTATAGTTTACATTTTTTAAGCAGATTTTTACTCGTATATAAGCAAGTTATGTACACTAAGAATGAGGTATTTGAAAAATAGGCCCAGAGCAACAAGGTATTTTTAAACCAGTAGCTTATGTACCAATAGTGTACTTTGTAAATGTACACATAATTTAAACATGACACATTAACAATCCCACCACCTAGTCAGTCACTATTTAAGAGCTGTTGCACCTGGGCTTCCGACGTGATTGTTATGATGGGAGAACTGTCTGTTCTGCGCACATAAACTCTGCCGTAGGCAGTCCAGCAGAACTTGTATTGTTTAGTTTTGGCAAGATCTCGCGCGAGGAAGTGTAAACGCGCTGCCTTAGGCGTGAGCTGCTCCGAGACATATATAGGAGTATCTCCATTTGTCCGGAAACCGAGGTGCTTAGCACAAAGTTTTTCCTTATTTCTAATATTTAACGCCTTACACATCTTTAAAATTTCGATTTTTAACAAGGTTGACGCCGTTTCTATTATTATGGGCTGGTTTTTGGAGTCCTTTTTTCCACGAACCCTGTATATATCCTTTATGTCATTTTTTTGGAGGCTTGCACCAATAGAGGATGACAAACACAGGGCCATCTCGATTAAGTCGTCCTTTGTTTCACCATTTTTCCTAGGAACATTTTTTATTTCCAAGTTTGGCTTACGGTATGCTATCTGCATGTTTTCAACCTTTTCCTCCAGCAACACAATATACTCCTTATCATCTTTAATCTTTTTTTCCAATTGAGTAATTTTGTTATTTAATTCTGAAGTCTGAGCCGACAGCATAGAAATCGAGCTCTCAATATTTGAATTTGTTTGTTTAATTTCCCGCAACGTTGGTTTAATATCCTTAAATTCTGTTTGCTGTGCCTTCACCAAAGACTGTATCATGGATTTTATTTCGTCTTTGAAAGTGTTTAAGTCATCCGTCGTAACATATTTAATGCGCGTATGCACAAAGTTAGGTGGGGTTTCAAGCAATTGTTGCGAAACTTGCGAGTCATTCGTCGTCTCTGATTCGCACACTGACATATCAGCCTGCTGCATAATTACTTATTTATAATATCACTGGAGGAATCTAATCGTTTCCAAGCAACAAGTGAGGGAGATATTTATTACCTACGAAGTGATGAATGCGCTTACGCAGTTGTTAGAATGAGGCAGGCATACGTGTATCAGTAGTCTACGGATGATTGACGTGGAAACAGTATTGTTCGATAAAGATGGGTGCAATTTATCGGTAATCTCACGGAGATGGACAGAGACAGAAGTTTGTAGATTCTTGTAGACAGTAATATCGCAATCTCGTAGCTGCTCGTAGCGTATCCGATGTTGATGCGGCGGCGTAGGCGCGTGAGGTGTTGCCGTTCCGCTTACTTACTGAGTTTCGTAGCATACACTGCGTATAATGTCAGCGCGCCAATTGAGTAGCCGTGTAGATCCCAGTCTGCGTAGCAGACCCGGCACACAGTTATCGTAGGTCAAATCGTAGCCGATGCCGTCGTTCGGTAAGAACAGAAATATATACCTCTTTCCTTCTCTCACAGGTAAGGCACCATCCCCACACTCGCTTCACCGGGTCACGTGTCGTTGTTTGATAGCCGCCAGCCTCAAGTGCACTTTTATTTAAATAGTATTTTTGTCGTATGATCGTCTAGCGATAATGAACCGTAATGCGGTTTGACGAGGGTATTGTTTTATTTGCACTTAGATCAGAAAAATAATAGCCAGCGCGTAGCACGTCTGCTCACGATCAAGTCTCGGACGGAAGAGGAATATATATATTAATATATATATATTATATATATAGAATATAGATATATTATATATAATATATATATATATATATATATATATATATATATATATATATATATATATATATATATATATATATATATATAAAAGAACAAGGGTGTCTGATAAATCAACGCCCAGCCTAAACCATAAAAGCTATAAACTTGAAATTTGGACCGAAGTTTTATGTTAATACGTAGTGCTCAGATAAGAAAGGATTTTTCAAAATTAGACCCCTAAGGGGGTTAAAATAGAGGGCAAAGTTTGTATGAAAAAAAATTAAAATCTTCACTGATTTACTTGAAACTTGGCAAGAATGCTTCTCAACTAAAATAACCAATGGCGTGTTTCAGCGTTTTTTTAAATTCAACCTCTAAAGGGGTAAAAAAGGGGAGGTGAACTAATTTATCATCACAAAACCGAAACTATAAAAGCTATAAACGTGAAATTTGGTTAGTATCTTCATTATACAATATACTGCCCACATAAGAAAGGGTTGTTCACAATTTCAACCCTTACAGTCCAAAAAAAGGGGTGAATTTGCGTACCTTTAGACAAATCCCATTTGAAATTTCGCCAGTCACAAACAATGCATGTTGGCCTATCGGTAGAGGCCGCGTATTGTTTTTTTAAGTACAGGGTTCGAATCCTGCCTGATGTGACTTTTTTTTTCCAATTTTTTTTGCGTTTTGTATTAGTTTTTTTGAATTCTATATTTTTTTAAATATTTTAGTAAAGAAATATTTCAAGAAAGTAGCTGGAAGTAGCTGGATCGAATCCTGCCACTAACAATAATTTTCTGTTTTCGTTTTTTACTAGAATTATTTTCTTACTTTTTTTTAATTTTGAAAAGAAACGAATAAATTCATTTGCAAATTTATTTCCGGTCATCCGGTGCCAAGAAAAATATCCAATAGATGGCGTTGATAAAATGAGAAATGTAAGCTGAAATTATTTCTCAATATTTTCAATAGATGGCGCTGCGCCATTTTGGTGATTACTTCGCGCTTATTTAACAGCATAAAGGGGTTGTGGTTTAATAATAAAACAGTAAAGATATTTTGTCTGTACAGTACATTTAGTATTTTTGACTGAAATGGATAGAGGGACACTTAAAAAGAATAACAGAAAGCAAAAACATTTTTTTGGAATTTTTTGTCTGTCTGTCTGTCCGTCTGTATATGTACGCGTTTCACGAAAAATCTGCTGGACGGATTTGAATGAAACTTTTTTTGTTGTATAGCTATTAAGCCTGGGCAACATATAGGCTATAAGTGATTTTGAAAACTGGAACACCTGATGAAGAACCTTAACAGAACAGCTAAACTATAAGAAATATGGAAATGGTACCTTTGGAAAAGTTTATCAATCTGACGAGCATTTTCTGTTGACGTATAAAAATCGAAGATCAGGATCATCTGATGAAGAATTCCAAGGGACCAGCTACACTATTACATATATGTAAATGGCGCCTTAGCAAAAGTCGTTTAACCTGATGAGCATTTTCTGCTGACGTATAAAAATTTAAGTTTATGCAACATCTGATGAAGAACTCCAAGAGACCAGCTACTCTATAAAAAATGGAAATGGAGCCTTAGCAAAAGTCGTTCAACCTGATGAGCATTTTCTACTGACGTATAAATAGACAGGACACGGGATAGGATAAAGAGGGACCCGGGGTGGGAGTGGTGGTACACGAGGAATTGTAGATAACGAGCAGACGAAGATCGTTTATTGAATGAAATATCACTTTTGATTCATTTTAACACCGCGACTGTACTACGAGTACCTAATATATTCCCGCGGGACACGGGATAACCAAATAGCTGAAATTTTGAGTACTGGAGTTTAGGTTACTACAGTTTGGAACACACAAAGATTTTTCATCTAAGGAAACTCACGCGGGCGAAGCCGCGGGCAGCAGCTAGTAACTGAATAATGTAATGCGTTGCGCCTTACATTTTTGTTTTAACAGAATCCCGTATTTTACTGAAAATTCTAATTGGTTCATTAAATTTACGTTCTCATATTTTTAATAAATAACAACCGCGAGGTCTACGTTCGCGGCGAACCACTAGTTGTAAAAAGATTTATGTAACTGCCGCGCCGGACGCACGAGATAGTTTATTTTTTTTATCTATATGATATGTCTGTACGGCAATAATTGTTCGTAATAAAATACTGGCAAATTATTATATTTATTTAGCAAATGGACAATTAAATTAATTGGTTTTAAGAATCATAACAGAAGGAACATAGATACGAACTGTATATTCATTGCATGGATAGGACCCAAGTTCCTTCGCACACTCGCTCAATTAATCTTCCATGAAAATTTGAATTTTCAATTACGTTTAGGTATAGGTTGTGCTTGTTACCGGTTGGTACCGATACCTTTCTCCCACAAAGTACCGGAAAGTACTAGTCATTTAGGGAGTTATATGGAAAATTTGGAACCCGTTACAAACCCTGGTTATGGCGCACGCGCGACAGCCTCTACAGCATCCTGCGCGCGCTGACTGCTTGCTGGGACTCGCCGATGCTGGCCCGCTGGCTCAAATTACACGCAGTTAATTAGACAGTCGAGCTGGAATTCGACACCCTATTTCTCTTCTTTTGGTTTTTTAAAGTGTGTATTTTACTAACATAGTTATAAGTTTTTATTGCTACTAACTGTAGTCTGAAATAAATATTTTTATTTATTTATGGGTACACTTGTTTAGTCGAACATAACAAAAAATCAACAATTGGATTCGATATTACATCCCGCCGATCGCCTTATCCCTAGTTCTATTAGTATGCCGGGTGCGGGAGGCTGGGGATTCCCCTTTTTCTACAGATCCTGTAATCTAGTCCACTCCAGTGCGGGTTTCATTGCATTGACTGAGTACACTAAATAGATAAGCAATTTATTAAATTCTTAAGTTATAATGAGTAATGTATTTAAAATTGTACATACAGTCGCTTATTGTTTTGGCTTATTAAGCACTATTGACATTGAAATAAGGATTAACAGATTGCCACCACTTAACAGGTTATCAGTGTACTGTCTAGGCAAATTATCTTTGAACAATAAATTTCGATGATAGTACCTAGATGCATCCTTGAATGAGCGAGACAAGCATATAAATTTTTTTCTACTTGATTCTTGACAAATTAAACATAGCCTCACAACATGTTTCAAGTTGTAGTGTATTCGGTCACCGACTTCAAAATAATCTATGGGTTTTCTCTTAGTCGAAATACCACGATCTACGAGAAAAAAAAGTAAAATATAGTACGTTCTATATCATCTTTCCAACTTTCAAATTCCGGATTTCCACAGACCTGTTATACCAATAAACCTTTCTGAAAAATATCATAATGAAAGTACAATCACATCAGAATCTGCTGTATCAGTGAGTTTTAACTGCCCCCGACTGTACGTACATAGAGACAGACAGCCCTTGTTTTATACTGTGTATTGGTTCTCTATGCTAGAAAGATATTCGAAGTCTATGCAGGGTACGCAGCGACCTACTTCCCGCAGACTTCACGCCGCGCGATTTAATTAGAAAGAAATAAGAACCCTCTCCTTGCAAGATAATTGATTAGCTGAGTGTAGCTCCTAATGACCTGGTTGTTTTTATGTTTTGTTTATACAGTCTAAAGACATTTTCTCGTAGTGTAACTTGTGATGGGTAACCAAATCCCCCGGGTTAAATCCCGAAAATGGGTTAAAACTCAGTTATCAATAATGGACAATATTGGATATCTCAATTCAATGTATGGACTGAAATAGGTGATATCTAGGTTTCAACCCAATATCGGGTTTTAACCCAATATGGGTTTTATCCATCTGTGAGTGGAACACGTTATAGCTATTAGTCTTCTAGCGTCTAGTCTATACTAGCTTATGCAAGCAGGGAAAAACACCTTCTTTTTCATCTGAGCGCTTTCCCGGCTGCATCCTCAGCAATCTTTGCATGATCTTCAGCATCTTAGTTGTAAGAACATTGTCATGCATATCCTCCTTGACGATATCAAGCCTGCTCTTCTTGGGTTTTCCAAGGAGGGAAAACACTACTATTAAATTATTTCTTATAGATTTCATATGCAGCTCATCTCATCCACTATAGGACATACTCTCTCTTTAGTCGTATTTCCTCATGACTGAGGGTCGTGGTCATTATATGGAATGAAACACACACAACGACTCTCTTGGCAATTTTAATGGAGTGGTTTGCTATTGCCTTCTCCATTTCACACACTAGCTGATAATCATCAACCAGACTGCAGGTTTCCTCACGATGTTTTCCTTCACCGGAAAGGACATAGGACTTAAGCCTTTTTTAAATCATACTTGTTTTTTTGATGTAGGTAATGCAATCTTTCTCTATAATATTAATACCTACCTACATCAGCAAGGTACGAGTATTATCAAAAGTCGTGTTAGAGTGTATCTGAAATCGCCATGTTTGTATGCCACAGTCATAGTTTAGTAAAAAATACCTTCAGAGCTTTTCACACTATGTTGCACAGGTGCCTGTATAAAGTTTTATAGTCAATATATTCCCATTAGCCGCAGACATTGCGCCATAACTCTCACAGAACTGTTGTGGCGGCCTTTATTCAGTCATTATTGGTTTTAGGGCAGTGCGAATGTACGACATTATTTTGGAGATGTTTCAGAAAGGATTTTACTCGTTGGCAACAAAGAGGTACATTTTAGCGTTAATGATTTATTTCAGCTTATAAAACAAAAAATCAAATCCTTAAAATTTTATTTAATTTTTTTTTTAATATTTATCTTATTGTATTTCAAGCTATTACAAACTTTTGCAAAGTTTAACGCTGTTTCTAGTGTAAAATGTAAAAGCAGAGTGTCACATATTTTAAGGTGTAAACTGGTACAGATATGCGGAATGCTAATTTTACGAAAGAAAGATATAAATAGGAATTCTCTCTCTCTCTCTCTCACAGCCCAAAGACGTCCACTGCTGGACAAAGGCCTCCCTCAAGGATTTTATCCATGGGGGGTTTTGCCGTAATCGCCACGCTTGGCAGGCGGGTTGGCGATCGCAGTGTGATGGCATAGTACGCGGAAAGATGCTGCTGCCCATCCTCCGGTGTTTTAAATCCCTTAGTCGCCTCTTACGACACCCACGGGAAAAGATGGGTTGGTGCTATTCTAGGGCCACACCACAGGCCACTAATACAAAATAAAAAAACAAATAGCAAATAGCAATGGCAAATAGGAATTCCAACAACATTTTTTTTTAATTACCTACGAATAAAACGAGTCCAAATAGAACATAAATAAATAGAATGTCAGAAGAATAATTTTACGGACAGCTAGAAAATGTGGGTATTTTCCTGAGTATACTTTGCAAGTACTTATTAGAGATTCTATTTTGAGCCAAAAAAAGTTTCAAATCACTTATGATTTTTATGAAACGCCTACCTTTCTCCAGGTGGCGATGTTATAAAACTTTTCATAAAGGTTTTCATGGGATTTCATAAAATTTGGACGCCGTATTTTTTATAGTACGTGACTTTACGTGACGACGAATGGATCTTAAACAGCTCCATTTAGAAATAAACTTTATTTGTTGATATAAAAAGCTAAATGTGGAATTAAGTTACCACAATTCTACCACTACCTATGTAATATACCGCAGAAACTGGATCTTTTAAAAGTTAAAATACATTATTGGTATTGTATTCTTTATAGCTATCCGATTTCATGATACGTATTTCAAAAGCGGTTGAATCAGTCGATCACACAGAGTATTGTATTTTTAATAATAATACCTATTTTTTTTAATTTATGAGGTTTTATCTCGGTAAACCTAGTGTCCTAGAGATACGTGAAAAATATCTAAATGGTATTATTAGAGTTGAATTATGAAAAGAAGACACACTGCATATATTATGAACTGGAGGTAGTTATATGGACTAGTTAGTTATAACTGGAGGTAATTTAAAAATATATATGATGTAAGGCAAAGATGTGCCATAGTCTGAAGAAAAACATCATAGGGTTAAACGATTTTCGAGCTGTAGACACATTCCTACATGTACTTTGCTTGAGCTGACTTCTGCTCTGACCACGCACATTGTAATATTTATTTATTTATTTAAACTTTATTGTACACACATACAAAAGTACAGTACAAAAGGTGGACTTAATGCTAAAAGCATTGTCTGACAGTCAAACCTTAGGGTTGAGCAGAGAGTTCATGTGGGTGTAAATAAATTTTATTATACAAATTAGTTATTGGTAAATTAAACAGATACATATAATGATGCTACGTAAATAAAATAAATTATTAAACATATAATACATATATACTACAAATAAACACAAGAATATCCGTACCTATAAATACTTATATAAACTTAGGTACATAAATTACAAATAAAGATGAAGCAATCAAACAAGGGTCTATACTTACTACTTACCTACCTACTTCGATGGCTCGACGACCCAAAGAGGGCCTTTGCCTCCAATACAAGAAGCTTCCACTCCTTCCTGTACTGCGCCACTTCCTACCAGTCGGCTCTTTGGAGGGCCTCCAGATCTCTTGGGACCTCAACTCTCCTGCGGTATCTGGGCTAAAAGAGCGTATAAGCGACGACCAAGCGGGAAACGACCTGTCAGCCGGCCCAGATACTTGTAATATTATAGAGATATCACCAAGTTGGTCAGGGTCGACATCGAAGAACGCACTTCGACCAGATTGCGGATCTCCTTAAAAATGGAGATATTAGGAGCACCCATAACCGGAGAGCATGTATGAAGAGAGTGATAAGTGTAGAGGAAGCAAGAGAGATCTGTAAGGATCGTAGCAAGTGGAAATCGCTAGTCTCTGCCTACTCCCACGGGAAAAAGGCGTGATAATATGTATGAATGTATCTCCTGGTATCCATGATCAGTGTGAAGCGTAAACCAGAAGCAGACACAATGCACACACGTCAAACAATAGCTGATTTGCCACGCCACAAGCCGCATACCCGCAAATATGCATCTTGTGGTCAGCTGTGATAGCGCTTAGGTAAGCTGAATAATTTACACTGAATTATTAGTGATAATTCCCTAATTTGTTTCGGTATAAACTTAAAGAAAATGAAGTAGAGAAGCATCATTGAAAATGTTAGTTGAAACATTCCAAAGAAATTTTCGTTCAACGAATTCCGAAAGTTATTTGTTAAAATTGAATAAATATTTTTTTTTTTTTTAATAAATTATTCTTTTATTCATCAAAAGGAAAAATCATGCAAATACAGTAGAAAACATTCCCATACTAGTCTTAGCCACTGGGCATCAATTACAAATTAATATTTTTCTCAATAAAAACAATTAATACGGCGCAATGATTACATTATACATCCATACTAATATTATAAATGCGAAAGTTTGGATGTGAGTTTGTGAGTTTGTGAATTTGTGAGTTTGTGAGTTTGTGAGGATGTTTGTTACTCAATCACGCAAAATCTACTGGACGGATTTCGATGAAATTTGGTACAGAGGTAGATAATGACCTGGAATAGCACATAGGCTACTTTTTATCCCGGGAAAAAGCACTGTTCCCGAGGGAAATTCACGCGGGCGAAGCCGCGGGCAAAAGCTAGTATTATATAAATTTATATCATATTCAAAAAAATCCAAAAAAACAATTAATTACAAACTATTCGAATAAGATACAATCATCTAAATTAAACTACCCAAAATTAAAATATCGTGGGTGTTACTATTCAGGCCTGTTTGAAATTACTCCCACATGTAGATTTACTTTGAAGGACACAAGGATTCACCTTAACTGTGTGTGACTTGTTGTAAAGACATTACTTAAAATTCTGCTTCCTTTTGAACTAAGAAAATTTTACCGCTTCACTGACTGAAGAAAAACATTTTATTTTAACAGTCAAAGTAAATAACCATCATTCGATAACGTCCAACAAATAGTAAGCAACTACATAGTATTGCATGTAAACAGACAGGTGAATTAATCTGTGGTGTATGCAGTCCACCATGATGTATTGACCAGTGAGATGCAATCAAGGTACGTATGGCAACTCGCTAGAGTTTATAGTATTTGGTATGGCGTATGAAACGGTGGTGGCCGAGTGGTAGGGCGCCCGCCTGTGGATGCAAAATCCCAGGTTCGAATCCTGCCCGGGCTACATGAGTTTGTATACCAATCTGACTCATGTTAGTTTTCATCGACCACCACTTGCTTCCGGTGAAGGAAAACATCGTGAGGAAACCTGCACTCTGGTTGATGATATCAGCTAGTGTGTAAATGGAGAAGGCAATGGCAAATTCTCTCTCTTAAAATTGCCAAGAGAGTCGTTGTGTGTGTTTCATTCCATATAATGACCACGACCCTCACTCATGATTAAATACGACTAAAGAGATACTCGGAGTTTCCCTGCGTGATCAAATCAGAAATGAGAAGATCCGTAGGAGAACTAAAGTAACCGACATAGCCCGCAGAATCGCGAAACTTAGGTGGCAGTGGGCGCGGCAGATAGCTCGTAGAGCAGATAGAGGTTGGGGCAGAAAAATTCTCGAGTGGCAACCACGAACCGGAACACGTAGTGTTGGCAGGCCTCCCACTCGGTGGACCGACGACCTGGTGAAGGTCGCGGGATGCGCAGGACCGGTCGTTGTGGAAATCCTTGGGGGAGGCCTTTGTCCAGCAGTGGACATCTTTCGGCTGAGAGAGAAAGAGATGGCGTAGCTACGGGCTATTATGTCTTGGAATGTCATTAGAGTGAGTGTTGTCTTGCAGAGAAGTTTATTTGTCCACTAAAGGAAATATTTGATAATTATATTATACTAGCTTTTGCCCGCTGCTTCGCCTTTTTCCCGGGGTGAAAGGTGCCCTATGTCCTTCTCCGTACTTATAATCTCTCTCTTTACTCCGTGTATGCAAAATTTCAGGAAGATTGGTTCAATAGATGAAGCGTGAAGAGGTAACAAACAAACAAACAAACGAACGAACGAACGCACGAACGCACGAACGCACGGACGCACAAACGCACGAACGAACGAACAAACTCACTTTCGCAATTATAATATTAGTTAGGATTATTTCTGCCCCGTGGGGTCGCTCCAGTGAAACTATGTCCTAATCCAAATTTTACTCTGTCCATGTACCAAACAACAAAATTCGCTTAGTAATTTTATTTAGGCACATACAAACTTAGTAAAAGCTGATGCAAGACCGCAAAAAATGGCGTCATCTCGTGTCGGAGGCCAAGATCCACTTCGGGTTTACAGTTTACTTACTTACTGTTGTGCGCGCGCAGCAGTAAGTAAATAAACTTAGTATGCTGTAAGAGTGTTTTTATTGTCAATTTTCTCGCACAACATGACAACTGGCAATATGATGACCCTTTGGCCACTTTCGAAACCAGAGTTTCGAAACTAGTTTCTAATAACGAATAATATTCCTTTAACCGAAAACCAGAGGAAGGCAAGCATACCTTTGATTTTTTCTGTGACTTTTTTCTTTCCAAAATGCATTTTTTATATTCATTCCTAACCTAACCTACATATATCTAGTGACACACTGTGAAAACAGAGTAGTGTTAATCTATGCTGTTAGTCGTCCATGATGCACTGACCAAGTCAGATGCAATCTAGATACGTAGGCCGTAGATAACGGCTATCATTTGAAACTACGTTAGGTTACACATCGAATACGGTATCTATTTATTTACGCTACCTTCTCGCATCTATCTTAATAACTATCTATGTCGGCTCTAGTGCAAATCTTGAGGTAGACAATACCAATATTTCAATTTGGGATTTAGGTTATTTACCCGTGTGAGCCAAATTCATTTCCCATTTTAGTAGATTCTACGTTAATATTGAAAATATACTTATTAATTCTTTTTATGTATATATTACAACACTTCTATGATTATTTAAATGTAAAATCATCTAAAATATATATTCTTAGAATAAATTGAAACACACAAAGATTTATCACGCAGTCTTGGTCCTTACTTTCTCCGAAAGTACTAAGTAATAATAACTACCGTGAAACTCAAATCTATAAATATACTTATTTGTAAATTAAAAACAAGAAATCTATTCAAATAAATAATTTCTAAAAATAAAAATCCAAAAAATGTCTCGTTACATTATGCGAGAAAATCCCAACAAAAGATAATTAAGGTTGGTAAAATGGTAAAATCAAAATTATAAAAATCCCGTCACGCCCCATGATAAAAAGGGGCAAGTCAAAAAGTCGGTAAAAGTAAATCCAATTTTGTTGATACAAAAATGCAGATGGCGGGCTAGCTCGTTAGTGGCGACGACGCCCGAAAATATTTTTAATTTTCCTTCCTTTGGTTATCCGCCATTGTTACCTGCCAGTGTTGTGTTTTAATTCTGAATTACATTAAAGACTATAACATCACAATTCCCAGCATTATTAAAAATTGCATCATTTTTTTTCACTCTTTTTATTCACGTTGGCATGCGACTGTACTGTAAGGCATTGTTTAAAATTGTATGGGAAAATACGAGTGAATTTATTAATTAAAATTACCTATATTTTGTAATTTTTAACGTATAAATGGCTTTTTTTTTTGCAAAATTTTATATTTGTCTATAGTTTTTTTTCTACTTTCTTATTAGGTCTAACTAGCTCTTCCTGCGGCTTTGCCCGCCCCAAAGTTTTAAACAAATTACACCCTTATTACACCCCAGCCTACACCAACACCAACATCGAACAAATTTTCTATAGGTATCAAGAAATTATACACAATATAAGTTTGAATGTTGTTACGTTCACGTACGTAGACGGTGAATATTCGAAAAACGTGTTAAAACTACTTTTAAAATTTAAACTGAATGACTAAAGTAGCTACAAAAAAGAAAATGAAAACAACAAAGCCGAATTAAATAGTTCAAAACACGGACTTCAGTTAAAAACGTTTGCAGCTAAAAAAACAGCGGTCACTTTGAGAATCTTCGCAGCGGTAATAAAAGGCAACAAAAATAAACGAACTAAATTTGCATTTGTTTGGGAAACGGCAAAATAAACACAAACAAGAATAACAGATTTCGTTTTATGGAAATTGGACGGTAATCTTCTAAGTGGTGTTGTCAAATCTCTCTTATTCTTAGCTCGGGTTAGGGCCGCGACACGCTTAAATACTTTACTGTCCTGCGTGGGCTTCAAACGCGACAAATGCGGCTGATTTAAAATCTAAAAAATGATTCTCATATTTCGATAAAATTCAGAAGGAGTGAAAGCTTGTAGTATCGGAGGCCAAGATCCTCTTTGGGTCGTCGAGCCATCGAAGTAAGTACCTATGTAAGTATACTTCGAAAAGCACGTTTCCATGAATCTCGTAGCCAGAAATATAAACTTTCATCGCCTTTTTACACGACTGACCAAAAATGGAGTGTTGTTTTCAGGGTTCATGTGTGTGTAAGTTTCTTTATTCCACCATAAGTCCTGAACGGCTTAAAAGATTTTGATGTGAGATGTATTTTTAGATTCCTTGCTTTTTTCCGAGTGGCAAAGGCTATGTGAGTTGTCAGTCGTGTTTTTTTATTTTTTAATAAAAAGCTTGTCATAAGTTATATTTTTGACTTTGTAAAAAATCGCAGTGAACAAAATGTCTTTGTCTGTACGGAACGTATAAATACACGAACTGCTGGTACTGACGTGCCTTTGTGGCTTTTCTTTGTCGTTCAATATCTGTACAGTTAATGCGACTAGAGATGCAGCAATGACCTGAATACAATGCTGGACTCACGAAGTCCAGTATATTCAGTTTTGTTTTTAATATTTTTTTTTTTGCAAATAATTTTTAATTAGATAAACAGATTGCTCTCAAAATAGCCTTAAAGTAGTCAACTTGGAGATACATAGATTCTTAGACTGCTCTCAAAACAGCCTTTTAATAGTCATTTTGGACATAAAAATATCCTTAAACTACTCTCAAAACAGCCTTTTAGTAGTCAACTTGGAGATAAACAGATCCTTAGACTGCTCTCAAAACAGCCTTTTAGTAGTCAACTTGGAGATAAACAGATCCTTACGACTACTCTCAAAACAGCCTTTTAGTAGTCATATTCAACTTGGAGATTAACGTATCCTTAGACTGCTCTCAAAACAGCCTTCTAGTAGTCATTTTGAGATGAACAGATTCTTAGACTAGTCTTTATACAGTACTTTAGTCAACTTTAAGTTTTTGCAATAAAAAATGAGGGGTAAAATTATTTTTTATAAAAAAATGGTGTTGATAAATCAGTAAAAAAGGTAACCGGATAACGAACTCGTGGAAACTTTAGAACTCAGCTAATGGAGGAAGGGACTGTCAATACGTAATCAGTCTTCCAACTTTGGACTTCCATCTAAAGATAGCTGATTCACTTTCAGATAAGCTCCAAGTATTTACACATTGAATTCTACCTTAATAAAAAAATATACCTCATATTTATCCCTTACAGTGATACAGACAGGGGGGGCGGGGACAGATAGAGCCAAAAGTCGAGACTCGAACGCTACGCTTAGTTGGATAGTGGTCTTATTGATGGAATGGAGATTCAGATATAGTGACAGTTAAAAATGATATCCGTCCTAAATTTAATGCTGTTTGTTGATTGTGTCATTCATGCCTTAACTAGGTACTTAAGATTACATACATAGAATCACGTCTTTATCCCTTACGGGGTAGACAGAGCTAAGAGTTGTGAGACTCGAAGTCCACGCTTAGCTGTATAATGGGCTCTCTGATGGAATGGAGATTCAGGATTATATATTATAGATTAGATATAGATTATTATCATCTATAAAAATATAAAAAGCAGAACCTCTTTGTTTCACCGTGGTAAAAGAGAACGAAATATTTTACAATACATTGCACTTTAATTTCCGAATAGCAATATCTCAACAATACCTTTAAACAATTCGAAACTTTTCCCCATTCAAATTTCTGAAACAGATATACGACTTTGCGTTACAACATGGAATCATTCCAACGAACTGAGACAACATTTGAATGAGTATTTATTACTCCGCTCCCCCGAAACTTGTGAAACTGTTGGAAATTTCGTTTGTAATTTGTCTCTGTTTGAGTTTTTAGTACAGTCAGTAGCATATCAACATATCAAAATTCATTTGAAATATGCCGTTATTACTGCAACATAGACGTCAAGTAGGTTATTTACCTAATTTTGGAAACTATTTTGCATTTAACTTTGAACCAAACCTCTTTTTCTTAGAAGCCCTTTAAAACTTTTGCTATTTCAGGTAAAGTTTATCCTCAAAACTTTATTGACCACTAAAGAAAAAAAGGGATAAAATTAAGAATTATGAATTTTTAAAAGCATTATCAGTTTGGTTACAATGTGATCCAAGTACATATCAACCAATACTAATGTAAAGTTTTATTAAAATCACCTAATAGCATTTCATATGGCTTTACGATGCTCCAGTATATCCTTACTAACCTTACTATCTTTACTATCCTTACTATTATGAAGCTGAACAGTCAGCTAGTATGCAGGATTCTTACGATAGTTTTGTTCAACGAAAGCAAGTGGTGTTCGATGAAAATGACCACATATGAGTCAAATTTATCCAAAAAGTCAGACAGAAACATGCTGAGCTGAAATTTGAACCAACCGCCTTTCGGACACAAGTCGCGTGATAAGTTAACTGAACTACCATCCCTTCGAAAAAAGTAGTAACATTTTTCAGTCTATACATTCGGCGTTCCCAGAGTTATTTTCCTAATATGTACATGTACAGGGTTATTTTTTAACTACTGGCCAAATTTTTATAATATGCTCTGTACGTGGAATACAATTATGTCCGAAAGAAATGTATAGTAAAAGAATAGCATAAAATTTCAAGTCCTATCAGCTGATCGATCAATTTATATAGGAAGCAAAAATTTTTTTTTTCCTTTTTTGACATGGTTTTTTTTTGGAAACCTGCTCAATTTCATCAACCAAATCTGCTGCGAAAATTTGGCCAATGGTTTCAAAACAATCTGTATAATATTGTAAGGAATAATGGAAGCAACGATTCTTTGTTCTCACAAATATCGGCCAGACTGAACATACTGTTCGCTATAGCCGAGTTTATGAGTGTCTCGAGTCAGTTAAATTTTCTGCATATTCTTTACCCAGCGCTTTGTGGTAAAATTTAGGATGTTTTCTCGACAAACTAAAAATATGATAGTGAATTTTAATGCAAACAATTTTGCTAGTCGATAAATAAATTCTTAGTTTTTATTTTTGAAGTGTAGAGAAATGCGTTTTTACCGCTCTAGCCACGTGGTCCTACTGCCTTTGTCCTCGGACCACGTGAACTTTATTTTCCAGTGAGCTTAAAGATAAAGTTTACGTGATCCGATTGGTAGGAGAAAGGCAGTAGGACCACCAGAGCCAGTAGCCAGAGCGATTTTTACACCAACGCCAAACATGATATAACAAAATCTACCGTTTTGATTTATTTTTCAAAATAACATGATACTATTAATTGAAATCGGAAAACTGTCTGTGATCGCGTTAATTTAATAAAACTTTTTTCCAAAAAAAATGAACCGACTTCCATCATAAAACTTAAAATCATGAAATAACAATAAAGAAAAATGTATTAGCATTCTACCTACTGAATGAGGTGAAGTCGGTGCCAAGTGCAGGAGTAAGGGTGTTATGTAATCGTTTAGCTAGGTATTATATACATGATTCTAATATTAACTTAGATTATTTAATACTAGCTTTTGCCCGCGGCTTCGCCCGCGTGAATTTCCCACGGGAACAGTGCTTTTTCCCGGGATAAAAAGTAGCCTATGTGCTATTCCAGGTCATTATCTACCTCTGTACCAAATTTCATCGAAATCCGTCCAGTAGATTTTGCGTGATTGAGTAACAAACATCCTCACAAACTCACAAACTCACAAATTCACAAACTCACAAATTCACAAACTCACAAACTCACATCCAAACTTTCGCATTTATAATATTAGTATGGATTCAATTTGGCACCGACTTCACCTCATTCAGTAGGTAGAATGCTAATACATTTTTCTTTATTGTTATTTCATGATTTTAAGTTTTATGATGGAAGTCGGTTCATTTTTTTTGGAAAAAAGTTTTATTTTATCATTTTTAGTTTAATAAAAACTTTTCTTTCACTGGCCGAAAATAAAGAATTAAGAATTCGAAACTTTTTATGTCTAAGTAAGTAAGTTTGATTTGAAATGTCACAACATGTCAAATTGTTTATTATTTTGGCAGATAAATAGACCGAGAGCCCGTGACGACCAAACCTTCCTTATTTTAAAAATGCTGAATGTTTCTCTGCGTGGTATATACGGGTAAAAAATATTAGCGACTAGGTATGAAGTTTGGATCTTAGTGCTTAGATCTTACTGCTTATGCAGGTAATATGGATAGTAAGGATGATTTTTATAGGTAAAAAAAGCAACCTTGGGGTCTCCCAAAGTAATATTAAATTAAGCTTTTATAATAAAACAAATATAACTATAATTTAGTAAGGTTACAATATCTAGCAGGGGTTTATATCTGCACCAATTGCCTGGTAATGGATGGCGTGATTTCTAATATTATTAGGAATAAAATCTTTAAAAAACTTTACTTTGAGGTAATTGAGTTACCACTTTAAATGTTATTGCTACAAGTAATCTGCCTAAGTAATCATGAACCAACTTTTATAGTCGCTAATCGCTATTTCTATGTTGGGGACATACATAGAAAATCTTGAGTTTTAATAAAATAAGGAAGGGCATGCGGTCGCGGGCTTTTGCTCTATAATGCAATGTTGGTATTTTTATATTTTGTTAGGTATCTTTAAAATTACCGAACAGATTCTGACGTGGTTAAAATGGGACCAACTTGGGAATACACCATTACGAATAAAAAAACAATTATGGAAATCAGTCCACAATTGGCGGAGAAATCGGCGAACATACATAAAAAAAAAAAAACATACATACATCGAAACATATAACCTCCTCCTTTTTTGGGAAGTCGGTTGAAAAAACAGGACTAATTTTCATGTGGATTTTATCAGTAGGCAGGGGAGGTCCTAGAAAGGTTTTGGTTAATATTTACGTGGTCAAAGCTGCGGGAAAAGGTTTTTAATCAATAAGTTATCAACACCCCGAGTCTCATTATACTACCCCGTGTAAAATCACAAAAGCCTCGCAGACAGAAAGCTCCCTAAAACTTTAGAAATTAGGTCTAACCCGCATAAATTAAAACAGTCCCATAGGAGCTTTTAAGGAAACACCTATCAGAGAATTAAACAGATCCCCGAATTTATAGAGCTTTGGATACTTTTGAGTTGGATATGATTGGTGTAAAATTTGTTTGATGGATTAACGTTTGATCATTTTTTGCTTAGCAACCAATTTTATGAGTCATCGAGTCGAGAAATTAATTTTGTTAGGTTTTTTTTGTAAGTATGTAAATTTGGCTACCATTATTGGCTTCTTGAGTTAAAGTATTTCTTTGTCGGTAACTTCGTTCGCGAATTTACAGCTTTAAGTGACAACGACATTATGAAGATGAACCAGCGCCAAAGTTTATTAAGTATTTTTGGCAGGTTTCTTTAAAAAAACAATTATTGGCTTCAATCACAGGCTTCTATCTATACGGAGCGTCAATGTAGGGTAAAAATTTTTTTTTACACAAACAAACTTGAACACCTGCTAAAAGTTGCGTAGGACCAAGATAATAACGAGTATATTTTAATTTTATTTTTAAAAGCTATTTTAGAGCCCTCTACCGCAATTTTAATTTTTATAATTTTTTTCATTTTATGCAACTTTATAAAATCTATCTTCTGCATTATATGTCAATGAAAAACGATTAACATTAAAGATATAGTATAAAATAAAATATAAATTTTATAAATCTAAATGTTTTATTGGAAAATCACTGCCGAAAATTACTTTTAAAAAATCTAGAAAATATGTAAATTAGGGAATTTTTGTAATATTTTTTTTCTGAGCTTGGAATTATTTTTGGTATCGAACGATGGCATTATTGCTCGCGATTTACTTTACCTCGAATATCTTCATTCATCTCCAGCTATTTTACCAGTCACAGACAGTGTTGCTTCGTTGCTTCAGTCATACTTTTAACACATCACTCGACTACTTGAGTATGACAAGGAAAATCCGGAAATTCCATGATTATAATGTGGTTTAAGTAAATTTTCTAACTTTTTGACGGTGATTTTGTCTTAATATTAGAAGGAATGTGACTTCTCAGTCACCCCATATAAATTATATTAGTAAAATTATTGTCATTACAGTTCAACTTCGGAGTTTTAAATATTTGAACACCCAGCTGTCTGTGAGTATTCTCAAGCCCAAATCTCTGTTAAATATTTTTCCCTCATACAATATAGCTAATAACATATTTTTGAGCTGTGCAAAAATGAAGGATATTTAGCGTTTTAATTGTAAAAAAAACCTTTGTTTGAAAACTGGACCAATATGATTTCTATACAGTTGTTTTCCAATATTTTTCTATCTTTCCAACCAAAACTTCGAATTTCTATTTTCCAATTACTTCTCTTATCGAGCATAATTCTCTTAAAATAGCTATGACTTTCTCTTGGACAGGTAAATGTCCTAAAATCGCTACAATAACAACAAAAAATATCAAAAAGTTCTTGTAAGTATAAGTTTTTCTTAGCAGTATTATTGCCATTTCGTAATTCGTTTGTTTTGATTTAGAAATCAAATGTAATGTAAATTCTTATTATAACAGCTATAATAAGTTAACACGCTGCGTTGTATGGTAACTCCATCGAGATATAAATTATACCTTATCTTGATGGGTAACACTAGGCAAATAAGCTTTCTCTAAAACTCGATTATGTCACGTCCTGAAAAAATCAAAAATGAGAGTAATGGCGGGTTTTTTTACCATTGTTTTTAAATTTAAGTATTTCTTATAAACAACAAATATTTCAATATATCAGCCGTCGTTGGTAATATTGATTTACTAAACAAACAAGGCCCACCTAAAATTAGACAGCTTTCACTTCGAGTTCCGATCCTTTCGACATTATTTGTACCTAATTTAGAACAATTATACCTCGTAAGTTATGTTTTTAATTAATTAGTCGACTAAAGAAAGTCATGAGACTAAGATAGAATAAAAATAGATGGATAATTATTTTGACAAATTTTAATGTCAACAAGATCAAAAATATTTTTCACTAGAAATTACTAAAATTTGCGCTTTATTAAAAATTGTTTTTAGTTCAAAACAACCTTAGAAATATATAAAAAATATTTTATACGATATATGTTTATATTTAAAGTTATAAACTCATGTTATTTATCATATAAAAGGAGTTTGAAGTTAATTTATGAATTTTGTAAATTGTCCTATTGTTTCATTTTGATGAAATGTTCAAATGGCAGTACAGGGCTAAAGAATAGTTGCAATATTTTTTAAATTATTTTTTTGGTAACCTTTGCGACAAGTTGCAACTTTTTAGAGGTATTCAAATATGCAAATGTGAAAAAAAAAATTTCGCTCCACCCTTTGTACATTACACATAATATTACACAAATCTATACATATAATAAAACAGTAAACATATTTTGTCTGTACATTTAGTATTTTTGACTGAAATGGAAAAGAATAATAGAAAGTAAAAAACATTTATTGGAATTTCTTGTCTGTTTGTCTGTCTGTCTGCATGTACGTACGCGTTTCACGCAAAACTACTGGACGGATTTGAATGAAACTTTTTTTGTTGTATAACTATTAAGCCTGGGCAAGATATTGCCCAGGCAACATATTAAGCCTGGGCTATAACTGATTTTGAAAACTGGAACACCTGATGAAAAACCTTAACAGAACAGCTAAACTATAAGAAATATGGAAATGGTGCCTTAGAAAAAGTCGTTCAACCTGATGAGCATTTTCTGCTGACGTATAAAAATTGAAGATTATGGAATATCTGATGAAGAATTCCAAGAGACCAGCTATTCTATAAAATAAATGGAAATGGGGCCTTAGCAAAAGTCGTTCAACCTGATGAACATTTTCTACTGACGTATAAATAGACAGGACACGGGATAGGGGGACTCGGGATGGGAGTGATAGTATTCGGGAAATTGTAGATAACGAGTAGACGAAGATCGTATATTGAAAGAAATATCACTTTTGATTAATTTTAACACCGCGACTGTACTACGAGTACCTAATATATTCCCGCGGGACACTGGATAACCAAATGGCTGAAATTTTGAGTACTGGAGTTTAGGTAACTACAGTTTGGTACACAAAACGATTTTTCATCTAAGTAAAATTCACGCGGGCGAAGCCGCTAGTCTCCTATAAAACAATTAACAGTTTATTATTTACTAGCTTTTTTTCGCGGTTTCGCCCGCGTGAATTTCCCACGGGAACTGTGCTTTTTTTCCGGAATAAAAGGTGTCCTTCTCCGTACTTCCAGCTATGTGTATGCGAAATTTCAGGTGATTGGTTCAGTAGATAAAGCGTGAAGAGGTAGGTAACAAACAAACCAACAAACAAACAAACTTACTTTCGCATTTATAATATTAGTTAGGATTAAAGATACGTTTGCGTCTATTAGATACATTTGCGCCATCCTAATCCTAACTAATATTATAAAAGCAAAAGTGAGTTTCTTTGTCTGTTTTTTTGTTATGTTGGGGCTTGGGTCTTGAAAATTAAAAGAGTTTTGTCTGCTTCCAACGTGCTGTGTAATCGTGTAGATTGCGTGTACAAAGATGAATGAATGTTGCCATAAGCGGGTTTACAATTTCTTTTTAAATCTAAAGCTGGCCACTAATTATACGGCGCTCCAACATGCCCCCGGCCTTGGAAGCTCCTGGTTCCAAAGGATCCTGCGCTGGAACTCCTGGATCTACTCGAACAGTGGGCAGATCTTGCTGTAAGAGCGTTTCACGATGCCGTTGGAGGTCCTTATATTAGCCACTCTAGCCACGCCATCGTTGCCTGGAATGGTGCTGATGATTCGCCCAAGATGCCACTTCAAGGGAGGCAAGTTATCATCCTTGATGATGACGAGCATGTCTGGCTTCAACAAAATGTCATTCTTGATTCCCTTGGTCCTTGCTTGCAGCTCTGAGACGTATTCTTTCGACCATCTTGCCCAAAAGTGTTGGCGAATTTGCTCCAGTCGTTGGTAGCGAGTCAAGCGGTTTGTTGGCATGTCCATAACGTCATTGCAAGCCGGTGTGGTAAGTGGACGGCCAACCAAAAAGTGAGCTGGACTTAATGGAGTGAAGTCATGAGGATCTGTGGACATAGGACTAAGAGGACGGGAATTTAGGACGGCTTCAATCTGCGCCAAGACCGTGCTAAATTCCTCGTAAGTTAAATGTGCATTGCCTACGACACGCCTTAAATTGTACTTACAGGATTTCACTCCTGCCTCCATCAAACCAGCAAAATTCGGAGAATACGGAGGTAAGAACGAAAATTTTATATTTTGACTGATTGCGTAATCTAATATCTCCGGTGAGCAATTATTTAAAAACTTCTTAAAGTCGTTCATAAGCCCGACAAAATTACGACCATTGTCTGAGAATATCTCGTGTGGCTTGCCACGTCTGGACATAAATCTTTTTAAAGCCAGTAAATACGCGTCTGTGGACAAGTCACTGACTAGTTCCAGATGTATGGCACGAGTCGCGAAACAAACAAAAAGACAAATGTAACATTTGCTAGTACTTGCGCCCCTACCTTTGCGATTTAGCATGAGCATTGGCCCGGCGTAATCGACTCCAGCACGTATAAAAGGGAACCCTGAATCCAAGCGCTCCATTGGTAAATTCCCCATTATTGGAGTGGGAGTTCTGCCACGTAAACGCTTGCACGAGACGCAGTTATGCACAATCTTCCTAGCGAGATTCCTACCACCAATAGGCCACCAAGTCTCTCGCAAGTTATATAAAAGCGCTTGTGGAGCTGCATGCAGCAAGCGAATGTGCTCAAATCGAAAAAGCAATTCTGCAAAAGGATGTTTACCAGAAATGAGTATTGGATGCTTCTTATCTAAAGAAAAGTCTGGTGAGTTGGAAATACGGCCGCCTACTCGAATTAATTTATTGTCATCAATAAATAATCTCAGTTTTGCCAAATTGTGTTTGCTGCCTAAACTACTATTCTTTGTAAGTGACATGTACTCAACTGGATAAGATTCTAATTGAGACAGCCTGGCTAAGGTTACATCAGATTCCCTTAATTCATCGACAGTGAGAACGCCTGACCGACACGGTTGTGAGAATTGCGTAAATTAAAAATAAAGCGATTTAAATACGCGACGGCGCGTCTCATGCGATTAAATTGAGAGAATCTGTTGAAAGGGAACAAACTACATTCAGAAACATTCTCAACCATAGAAGAAGATAGCGTAACATGTGATTTCAATTCTGGCAAATCACCGAATACATTATTTGATAGCGATGGCACTTCACTACAACTAAAATCAGGTTGACGGAGAAAGTCTGCACCTTCCCACCATAATATAGAAGTGGAGAGGTCTTCCAGTGAAAGACCGCGCGATAAGAGGTCGGCTGGGTTGTTTTTCCCACTTACATGCCGCCAAGGAAGTTCTCCCGTCAACTCATGTATTTCAGCTGTCCGATTTTGTACAAAAGTCTTCTGTAAATTTGGTGGCATACTTAACCAACCTAAAACTATTGTTGAGTCAGTCCAAAACATAATGTTGTCAAAATTAAGATGCAGAGACTGATTTACTTTACTGTATAGTCTAGCACCTAATAAAGCACCGCATAATTCTAGCCTCGGAATACTAACAGGCTTTAAAGGAGCAACCTTGCTTTTTGAGCATAACAATCTTACCGATGTATTATTGTTATTTACTGAGCGTACGTAAATACATGCGCCATACGCTGCTTGCGAAGCATCGGTAAAAATGTGAAGCTCCAAACGCGTAGCATTAATACATATTACATGACGAGGAACACGAATGGTACCGAGCGCCGGTAGGGCGTTTACAAACTGAGCCCAAGTGCGTGAAACGTCGCTAGGTACTTCATCGTCCCAAGCTAATTGCAATAACCAAAGTCGCTGCAGTAAAATCTTGACAACTATTACGATTGGACTTACTAATCCGAGGGGATCAAATATTTGAGATATGTGTGATAAAATGTTACGTTTTGTAACCTTGCTAGTGTCACCCTTGAACTGCGTATTAAAATAAAATTCATCACTAGTGTTATACCAACCTAAACCTAAAGTCTTACAATGAACACCTTCACCCAACGCTAACTCCTTGCCTGCGCTAAAAGATGCTGATGATTGATCACAGGGAAAGTTAAGCATCCATTTTGTCAACGGAAAACAACCCGACTGTAAACATTCCGACGTCTTATTACATAAATTTAACAATTCCTGCTTATCATCACAACTGGTAATCATATCATCAACATAAAAATCCTCGGAGATGATTCTTTGCACGTCAGGATCCGTACACTCAAGTGCAAGCTGCTTGAGGCATCTAACAGCTAAAAAAGGCGACGCTGCCATGCCGTAAGTCACTGTGTTCAGCTGATAAATACCTAAAGGTTCAGATGGATTGTCCCGCCAGACAATCAACTGCAGGTCGCGATCTGATTCATGTAATAGGCACTGTCTGTACATTTTCTGTACATCCGCACATGCAGTGAACCTGTATCGCCTAAATCTTAGTAAAATATCAAATAAATCACTCTGAAGTCGCGGCCCGACGAGCTGAATGTCATTCAATGACACACCGTT
This sequence comes from Ephestia elutella, assembly GCA_018467065.1. Taxonomy (NCBI): domain Eukaryota; kingdom Metazoa; phylum Arthropoda; class Insecta; order Lepidoptera; family Pyralidae; genus Ephestia; species Ephestia elutella. The sequence goes on along the minus strand of CM031576.1, from coordinate 4,780,839 downwards.
GCTAGTAGAACAACTTGCATCAAAAACCGTGCGAAGACGGGTTGAAGAACTATGCTCGCGATATACACCGTGATGTGGTAAAAAGTAGTGTGTATTTCCGTAGGTATCTACCTTTATCATGTGACCTAGATCAAGGTATTCGTGAATAAAATCAGCGTACAATTTTTTATAAGTGGGATTGCGTTCGAGGCGTCTTTCTAAAGCTAAAAAACGATTTTTTGCCTGAGAAAATGACTCACCAAGGACAGTAGGTGACTCCCTAAGCGGCAGGCGGACGCAGAACCTTCCATCACTAGTGCGTGTAGTAGTTTTGACAAAATGTTCCTCGCAGGCACGCTCGTCGTCTGTGTGCGTATTACATGTCCTAGGTAACTCCTCAAGTTCCCAAAACTGTCGTAGCTGAGTTTCAATTGCGTGTGTAAAATTACATTGGAAAGACCTATTCTTATTGTGCGTAGAATTATGAATAGGACCTGAAATAATCCAACCGAATTTTGTATTTTGTAAAAAAGGCCCGTTAGGTAACCTTATTTTACCATCGCATAGTAAATCCCAAAATAAGTCTGCGCCTATTACATAATATGTCTATATTTTGTGATTTATGAAATAATGGATCAGCTAACTGTATATGGTCGGGGATAGACTGTGCGCTTTGATCATATACAACTGCCGGTAATGTACATGTTATGTGAGGCAATACGAAACATTTGATCCGAGTTGAATATGTTCCTATGCGCGATCTCACCTTCACATCACATATTTGTGTCGAATGTGTAACTGAGTTACCTATTCCTCGTATTTCGCAAGTGGACTGTATCATAGTTGCATTTATTTTATTACATAAGTCCTGAGATATAAAACATAATTGACTACCACAATCCAGAAGCGCGCGTGCGACATGAAACTCGTTATATTTGTCAGCGATCTCGATCATGGCAGTAGATAATAACACAGAATACGTACCCATAGCCGATTGATTATTAAATGAATAGCGAGAGTTATCTGTGTGTGACTTGTTTACTTGAGATGTATGAATCGGCACTGTGATGGTGTGAGCGGGCGACGCGAGGGTCGCGGGCGGTGCATAGTGTGACTCGTCATCAGTGCAGCTTGAATGCAGCGTCATTGATCGTGTATCTTTGACCGTGGCCGTGTCACTATGAATTAATGTGTTATGTTTTTTATTGCACTTACGGCACGGCCCGAATCTGCATGTATCTAACGTATGTCCAGGACGTAAACAGTTCTCACACAGCTTGTGGGTGGCTAGTAGGTGCAACTTAGTGTCTAAATTAGCTTCCAAAAATCTTTGACAAGAGTATAGTGGATGATTGTTGTTGCACATTAAACACGGCTTGTTATTTCTAGTGTTGTGACCTTGCTGTGGATTGCTGGAGACATTGCAGTGAGTCTTATGTGTAGTCTGTTTTTTATTATCGGAATTAGCCTTATTATGTGAGACTTGCAATGTTTCCAACATCTCAGCGCGGTACCTAAGGAATGTGAGTAGGTCGTCTACCTTTAAGGACGATTTCGTGTCGGATTGTTTGCGAATAGTACACTTATATTGTTCCCACTCACGTTCAGTTATCTCATCTAACTTGGAGGTTACTATGAATATGACAAGCGTGTCCCAGTGCTCAGTAGGCTCACCTAATATTTTTAAAGCGCGTAGGTTTTTAAGAATTGAGTCGATCAGCCGTCTAAGCAAATTGGGCGATTCCTTTGACACTTTCTGTATGGTAAATAAGGCCTTAACGTGGTTATGTACTAAAAGACTGCTATTATTGTACCTATTCAATAGCAATTCCCACGCCACTGCATAGTTACTTGCCGAAAACTCAACAGAATCGACGACTAGCTCTGCACTACCCTTTAATGAGGACTTTAGGTAATGGAACTTTTGGATATCACTGATTTCCTTTGAGTTATGAACTAAGGACAAAAATGTGTCTCGAAACTCAAGCCAATGCTCATACGAACCATCAAATGTAGGCATAGATATTGTAGGCAGCTTAATTGATTTGCATTTACTGTGACTGTGACATGCATTAGAACTATCAGAGATATTTGTCTTTTTATCATCTACACATTTTTCGTTACTAAGTAGATATTCAGCCTGCGACAGAGTACTATAGTAGCTATCCTCAAACAATTCTCGCACATTCAATTGGACGTCCAAATCTGAGTCTTTTACTGTTTTTTCGATCTCAGTTTGGACCTCAGAAAATTCAGTAAATAAACTAGCTGCGCCTTGCATGCGTAGCCTCAAATTAATGGTTTTTTGCGTACTAAGCTGGTCATGCGTAATGTTATTGACAAAGGTCATCAATCGAGTAAGCCTACCTTTGATAATACCTCTGGCTTTTACGAACTCACTTAATTTAGCACTATCACTCTCATTTTGAGCTACAGGGTGTTGCGTGTATAATACGCAACCGTGTTGGATTTCACATATGCTGCACTTGCGTCTGTTGATTCGCACATTCATTACACATAATTGTTTATTTAGCTATTATTTTAACACTTTTAGTTGTAATTATTCGTCTTCCAAACAAATAGATCTGTTTGTTTACGTAAAGTCTACTTGTCACCTTGGATGTTTGACAGTGACGTCTGACGTTGACGTTTGGAAATGGACCCTGCTACAAGTTGTATAGAGCTGACGGACGTGTTGCTAGAATGTTTTTTATTTACTTATATTTGTAAATAATATAGGTAATTGGTCAAAATTTATAGAATAATAATTTAAACAAGGATTTTATTAGATTAACTATATTTTTTCTTCGAGATGAATGCCACATTTCTATGGTTTTGTCTCTGATCGAAATCTATGTTGTCTCTGATTTCGTGTCAACGCTAGGCTGACGTGGTAAAGGAAATAGGCCTCGACCAAGATGATCTTTCTTGGATTTCGCGTCGGATGGAACACGCCGCAGGGCTCCACGCCTCGCAATCTAGAACCTCCATAAGCGGAGGATAAGATGGAGCGGTCATAACGCACCGCTCTTAAACTTAGGTTTTAAGTTGTTAGTTTACGCTTTATTTTTCAATATTCCACGTTCCACGTGTTATACTTTGTTAGTTTACTCGTTTAAACTATTTTTCCCTCGGGCTTGGACCCGTAATTCGATGTCGTGACATGACTACTTCAGAATGAGTTCCCATTTATATTTTTCTTTCTTTTCGTTGTACATACTGGTTACAATGACCCTGACCCTAAGGGTAATCACCTTCTCTGGATAAATAACCCCTATTTATCCCAGAAAAACAATAACACTTCCTGTGAGCAAAGAGGATTGCCGACCACCATGTGATACAAGACCACATGGCCAGGTGTCTCCAAATCAACAATCCAGGACCCCCAGCTGTTCCTACATTACTGGGAGTGACGAGGTGATACAGTTTATTGGAAGAAAAGGAAAGGACCTGAATGGGATTTACCAAGTAACATCCATTTTATAATTAGAACTTAAACTTTAGAATTTATTTTAAGGCAGCGACTTTGCCTAATATGATTTGTTTCTAGTTTTATCACATAGAGAGGACGCTCTCAACCTTTGTTAAGAGGTAGGTCTCATAACCAACTTTAAGGATAAGGACATTTTTCTATGTCATGTGTTTTCATAGGTTATGATAATTAGACTTTAGTCTTAACTAGTTTGTTTTAAGAAACATGTAAGAAAAGAAAGGATTTGTTAAAACATTCCTATAGAAAGAATTAGTAATAAGTAATAAGGATATTTAACTACTAAAAAGTGAGCTTACCAAATATGTATATTTTCCTGTAATATATTTAACTTGATATATAAACAATTAACTTGTTTAATTGATTCCAACTAATAGTTGGTGGCGCCCTTGGTTAGAATTGAAACACAACATACACCTGGTCTCTTTCTTCAAATGTAACATTCCACAGAGCGACAAGAACCCACCGACCCACTCCGGAGTCTCCTACATAACGCACCACTGAGCTGGCTGTACGGTTGTCCACCAGTGGCAGGCCGTGTTTTGCACGCCTGTCCTATAGTGGGTAATAGTTTTGGCGCCCAACGTGGGGCCGAGTGATGTGACATCAGTTCTTCTGTCAACTTCATCGCTTGGTATTTTGAAGTTTGAGGTTAGTGTTGTTATTATCTATATTTCAGAATTGATTTAAATATAACCCTTTAGAAATGGCTTCGTTAAGGATGAACTTTTATCATCTCCTCAGCGATGAGCTGAGATATGAACTTCTCATCCGAGGACACAAGAATATAAGAACAGTTGATGAGATGCGAGCCAAGCTTGCCTCGTTGACTAAATCGAATCGTCTAGCAGTGACAATTGATCCTGCTACATTAGAAATAGAATCAGAATTAGAAATTTGTGAGAATAAGATTAGTGACATCGTCCTACTTATTTCTTCAGAATCATTGACACCTACGGGTCATGATAGAATTATTTCACGATTAACCCATATACAGCATAGGGTATGTCGTTTAGTCTCAGAAGATGAGTCTATTTTAGGAAGAATTTCCCTTTTAAAACAAGAATTTGAGAACGCATTTAAACTTTTGAATGTTGATATTACAGGTGAAGTGGGATTTTGCTTCAATGATTTGCATAGTGGTACATCCAGCGGTGTGACTCCAGTCAGTCCTCCGGTTGTTAGCAACCCCTCTACTTCTTCACCAGCGGTGATAGCGGCTGCATCGGCAATACGGTCAGGTGAGCTGCAGGTTACCATTGATCCATCTCGTAATGTCTCAAAGTGAATGTTAAGTTCTCAGGTAGAGATAGCAAATTAAATTTGCACGCTTTCTTAGAAAAACTAGAAGAGTTAAGAATTAACAAGAACTGATATTTCCAGAACGTAAAGAATATGCTGACTCTTTGAAAGAGCTGCAAACTATTTTCCTTAAAGTTAAAGAACACTTAAGAAACGCCTATGCGAAAGGCAAGAAGTCTTATGACAAAAGAAAAAGAAATCTAGGTCTTAAGGTAGGCCAAGTAGTTTGGAAAAGGGACTACGTCTTATCCAAGGCAAGTGATAACTTTGCTAGTAAGTTAGCCCCTAGGAACATTAAATGTGTGGTAGAAGAGAAAGTAGGTGATCTTACTTATCGTTTACGTGCCATAAATGGTAAAAGGATAGGTCTAACACACATAAAAGACATTATACATGTCAGTTCCTAAACATAGTTCATAAGTACCTAGCTATACGGTAGGCATAGAATAGGAAGTGAGAACCGAGTGTGATAGAATGAGAGAGGGAGAGTGAGACGATGAATGTTAGACTATGGTATGATAGATAAGCCTGAAGGAGAATGAGAAAGGTAGTGAGTCTGTGAACTAAATTTTTGTTTGACCTGCAGGTAGATCATATCGTTTTGGCTATATTTATTTTATGTAAGTAATTGAGAAAGAAGATAAAGCACTCGCTGTCATTTTGTATTTTGTATTCTGTCCTGCAATTAGTTAAGATTCAGTTTAGGATAATTTCCTTTCAACACTCAAATGAGTTATAAACGTTTCTCACGTTATGTATTTCCATTAACAGTTATGTGTCGCACAAGCTGTAAGAAAAAGAGAATTTTCTGCAACTGCAGAAGGTACTGTAAGTGCCACCATGAGTTGTTACTGTTTATAGTACACTCACAGAATCTAAGAAGAGTTGTTATTTTAGGATACACTCACAGAATCTAAAAAGAGTTGTTATTTTAGGATACACTCACAGAATTTAAGAAGAGTTGTTATTTTAGGATACACTCACACGCTAGAATATAAGAAGAGTTGTCACTGTAAAGTGCACTCACATACACATAAATGACACATTTTATAGGTCATTGAACACTGAAGAATCATAGTAGGTAGGAAGGATGAATATCCTTGTATCTCCTCTTCAGTGGCATTAAGCTGATCCCAAGATTTAGGTCACAGGGCTGAAGAGAGGAATAAAGAAAAGAAAACAGAATAGGCTAAGATACATACGTTTAATTGTAAACTACATTAGTTATATAATATAATTCCACTGAGACTCAGATGTCATTGGTAACTCTGTTGCTCATTGTTTAATTTTGCATGCTTTTATATCCATTAAGATATTAGAATAGAATTGTTTGCCGATGGGGTCGTTGTCATTCGTTGGTCGACCTTGTCTCTGAGTATTTTTGTTTTAGTTTCGCGAGTAGTGTCTCGTACCTCACCCCTTCTTCGCTCTTGCCAAGGGGGTATGTTGCGTGTATAATACGCAACCGTGTTGGATTTCACATATGCTGCACTTGCGTCTGTTGATTCGCACATTCATTACACATAATTGTTTATTTAGCTATTATTTTAACACTTTTAGTTGTAATTATTCGTCTTCCAAACAAATAGATCTGTTTGTTTACGTAAAGTCTACTTGTCACCTTGGATGTTTGACAGTGACGTCTGACGTTGACGTTTGGAAATGGACCCTGCTACAAGTTGTATAGAGCTGACGGACGTGTTGCTAGAATGTTTTTTATTTACTTATATTTGTAAATAATATAGGTAATTGGTCAAAATTTATAGAATAATAATTTAAACAAGGATTTTATTAGATTCGAGATGAATGCCACATTTCTATGGTTTTGTCTCTGATCGAAATCTATGTTGTCTCTGATTTCGTGTCAACGCTAGGCTGACGTGGTAAAGGAAATAGGCCTCGACCAAGATGATCTTTCTTGGATTTCGCGTCGGATGGAACACGCCGCAGGGCTCCACGCCTCGCAATCTAGAACCTCCATAAGCGGAGGATAAGATGGAGCGGTCATAACGCACCGCTCTTAAACTTAGGTTTTAAGTTATTAGTTTACGCTTTATTTTTCAATATTCCACGTTCCACGTGTTATACTTTGTTAGTTTACTCGTTTAAACTATTTTTCCCTCGGGCTTGGACCCGTAATTCGATGTCGTGACATGACTACTTCAGAATGAGTTCCCATTTATATTTTTCTTTCTTTTCGTTGTACATACTGGTTACAATGACCCTGACCCTAAGGGTAATCACCTTCTCTGGATAAATAACCCCTATTTATCCCAGAAAAACAATAACACTTCCTGTGAGCAAAGAGGATTGCCGACCACCATGTGATACAAGACCACATGGCCAGGTGTCTCCAAATCAACAATCCAGGACCCCCAGCTGTTCCTACATTACTGGGAGTGACGAGGTGATACAGTTTATTGGAAGAAAAGGAAAGGACCTGAATGGGATTTACCAAGTAACATCCATTTTATAATTAGAACTTAAACCTTAGAATTTATTTTAAGGCAGCGACTTTGCCTAATATGATTTGTTCCTAGTTTTATCACATAGAGAGGACGCTCTCAACCTATGTTAAGAGGTAGGTCTCATAACCAACTTTAAGGATAAGGACATTTTTCTATGTCATGTGTTTTCATAGGTTATGATAATTAGACTTTAGTCTTAACTAGTTTGTTTTAAGAAACATGTAAGAAAAGAAAGGATTTGTTAAAACATTCCTATAGAAAGAATTAGTAATAAGTAATAAGGATATTTAACTACTAAAAAGTGAGCTTACCAAATATGTATATTTTCCTGTAATATATTTAACTTGATATATAAACAATTAACTTGTTTAATTGATTCCAACTAATAGTTGGTGGCGCCCTTGGTTAGAATTGAAACACAACATACACCTGGTCTCTTTCTTCAAATGTAACATTCCACAGAGCGACAAGAACCCACCGACCCACTCCGGAGTCTCCTACATAACGCACCACTGAGCTGGCTGTACGGTTGTCCACCGGTGGCAGGCCGTGTTTTGCACGCCTGTCCTATAGTGGGTAATAAGGGGGCCTACTATATGGAGACTTATCGCGTGATTTAGGTTTAGCTCCATCATTAACTAGGCTCATTTTGCTGGTTTGTAAAGGACTTACGGTTTGCGAATGTTCCTGCTCGTACCTACACGTTGCGTGGTTGGGTCAGCCGATGCTAGCAGCGGCACAAAGCTGACTCCTAAGCGTAGCACAAGCACTGAAACATGATTAAAACACGGGATTAGCACAGATTGAACCCACAGGGAAGAGGTTAGGAAGGATGGCTGACCGTACCGAAATTCCAGCTGCTTCCTTCAGTGCGTCTTAACCTCGCTCTGGTCCACTCTGGATCCGGCTCGAAGGACCACAAGATGTTGGGGCTTGGGTCTTGAAAATTAAAAGAGTTTTGTCTGCTTCCAACGTGCTGTGTAATCGTGTAGATTGCGTGTACAAAGATGAATGAATGTTGCCATAAGCGGGTTTACAATTTCTTTTTAAATCTAAAGCTGGCCACTAATTATACGGCGCTCCAACAGTTACCTCTTCACGCTTTATCTACTGAACCAATCTTCCTGAAATTTTGCATACACCGTTCCCGTGGGAAATTCACGTGGGCGAAGCCGCGGGCATAAGCTGGTACTTTATATTTCATTGCACTTTACCGCACAACCGTACTATTCTCTGTTTGGTCTAATGGTTGACTGGTAAAGAATGCCATAAGGCGATAAGATTGTACATATTTTTTTGTTATTTGTGCAAAAAAGTTTTAAATAAATGTTACTAAAGTAACGTGTTTAAAGAGCGAACTTCCTCATTCAGATTTCTGAGGTTAATACTATTGAACTAAGGCAGTTAACACTAACAACTAGTAATAACATAAACTTAAACATAACTGCGTCCAGAAACTCTGAGAAACTCTTAGAAACTCTGAGTAATGAGCACCTGTGACCTCAACTTTATTAATTTAGTGCAGTGCCCGTACAACTAATAACTCTTTAGTTGGAAAAACGCCAATGCTGCGACCGTTTTGTTTACGCCGTCTTTTGTTCTCGTAAATTGATTCCTAAAGGCTTTGCCACGATACCGTAGAAAATAAGTACATGGTTTTCATATATGATGTAAAAGTTTACTGATTTAAACATCTAATATTAATTAGATAGATAGATGGATAAAGAACTTTATTTGTAGCCACAACAACACATACAGTTTAATACAACAAACAACGAAAAAATTAATGTGTGTTACAGCAATGCAAAAAGGTTTCACCTATCACACCTCAGTGGCACTAGGTATTACCCGGGGGGCAATACACTGATTTTCAGTTGTGACCAGATACGAGTGCGAGGTGCAAATATATATATAAGATAAAATAAATAAAATAATAAAGATTAAACAGTACAATGAGAAGAAAGTGATAGCTAATAGGAAAATGCAATAAATAAATTCATACATATAAGAAAAGGACAGAACTAGCTTAGTAAGAATGCACTTGACTAGGTGACAGTGACAGCAACCGTTAACGGCGACCAGTTGGGTTGTTTTCTTTTTGAATTTTTATTAAAAAAGATTTTAATTATGTTTAAAAAGAATGAGCGATTTTTCTGACAGCTTAATTAAGAAAAAAAAATTGTATAAAAAAGTCTCAACAGATAGCGTTTTATGAAAGCCGAGTCGTAATAATGGCTGAACGTATATGGTGCGCTTTTTCTTGTCAACAAGAGGCAGAAAAAAAAATCACATAACAGATTGACAGTTGCACAAATCACAATATTGATACTTTTCAGTTATTTTTTTTACAAAGTATTTTTTTTATGCCAATTCCGTGAATTTTTGCTTTTTGTATGGAACTTTTTCTCTCGCCTTTTACTAAGAGCCATCTATGAAGTCATCTGGAACTATTTCTTTTTTTAATTTGTGTCACGGAAAATCCCTCAATCACAGAATTAATGTAAGTACATAGCCTAATTGGAGGGGGTAAGTCATTCCAACATTTGGTGAATTCGTATCTATCTTTCTACCTAAACTCATGTTAGTAATACGTACATTCTATACCTTACTAAAGTAACCGCCAGGTACCTAGGCGTAGATAATAAGATCATGATTTACTTTTATCCTTCGGTCTCGTGGTGGGGCTTAGAGACTCTGAACTTTCATACTAATTTTATAAATGTGATAGTGAGTTTGTTTGTCCTTCTTTCACGTCAAAACTGAGCAATGGATTGATGTAATTTTTTGTATGGAGATAGTTGAAGGGCTTGAGAGTGATATAAGCTAATTCGTTGATAGATGGATAGAGATGCGACTTCGTTAATAGATTAGATTAATTGATATGAAAACTTTTATATTTTTTTAAACAGTATAGCATTTTTGCAATTTTGTAAGAATAAGTCACTAAGAACAAATATTATTTTCAGGTTAAATAACATTGCACGTACACAGAGCGTCACAAATACACTCCTTTGTGCATCGCTGTACAATTCCGAGCGGTTAAGTGCAAAATATTTACTCTGGGGTAGCCATTGAGTCTTGAGGCACGGAGATGACTGAAAAAAATACATACTAATTATGTACACAAATACAACTAGTGGTTCTGTGAGAACAGTAGACCTCGCGAGCCCTTCCACGAAATAACCGATATTTTACCGTGTCCCTGGCTTAGAAGAGTTTTGAAACCAACCTACCAATGCTGTAAAGAAAGTAAAAAGTTCTTGTGGTTGATCAATATCACTAAAAAAATGACTGAAACCTGCCTTTTCCGCCTCGAAATAATATAAATAATAAAAATAAATATATACGGATGTTTGTAATAAACTTGTTGATGTTTATTAAATCTAAGCATTGCATTGAGCGTGTGCTGTGCCGTGAATAGCAGGCCTTTGTTTTGCCTGCTGGCAACATTGCGCGGACGGCTTCCGGCGGTCGACATTCAGTCGTCCTTGGAACGCGCGCGCACGAGGCCGTGTCGCAGGAAATATCGCGGTGATATAGCCACCATCTTGGGTTGTTGCATTTTGAAGCCGCGCGGCGTGGCGTTAATTTTGTTTGTAATAACTGATTTGAGTTATAATTGTGAGCTTCCTTTTGTTAAATAACTATTGAACGTTCGTGTTTGTGAAAAACCCTGTTATTGTGACTGTTTCTTGTGAGATGCGAAACGTGGCTGCCTGGAGGCGCCGAATCCCGTCGCCGAGTGGAACTGCTGGAAGAAACCTACGTATTTATTCTGGGGAAGAGATCTCGGGGTAGGTTGGGTGTTTAGGGACCGCATCCACTTCCGAAGACACTCGAAGTTGGATCTGAAGATTAAGGAGATTCAGTTTGGTAAGTGGTTTGAATTTTAGTTACTTAGTTGTTAGTACATAGGGTTCTATAGCTCCCTTTATAAGCTATAGTGGTAGCAGACTGCGTATAGGTTAGGTTTTAGGCTCTAGTCGGACAGACGCAGTGCCGTATATAATCTTTACCGTCGGGTATCATCGGGCCTTTTTGGGGACCTATAGGTCTCCACTTAAAATCTGGTCTTTTTCGGTGAAGAGGTTCACGGCGCTTCGTTTGTCCGGATTCTCTGCGCACATTTTCTGGCAGCAGAGCGTAGTTGTTCTGCACAACGGACAAATCACACAGATTGAGTAAGTTCAAGACTGAACGGGATGCTAATTTAACAATACTATATTTTATAACAAATACATATATGTATAGATAAATATCCAAAACCCACGTCAATCTGAAAAAGATTATTTTCCATCTTGACCCGACCGGGGATCGAACCCGGGACCTCTGGTGTGGCCGTCTGGCGTGATGACCGTTAGGCCACGGAGGTCGTCAGTCGTCAGAAATGCATGGTTTGACCTATTGGTTATATGTATATTTATGTAATTTGCGCAACAAAATTAAAGTTCAAAAAAGATCAATTTGAAATCCATTATATTGGGTGTTTTTTAAATCATTGGCATCCTTTCTACTGGTGAAAGTACTCATGAACATGAGCAACTTTTTGTGTGTGACCGACTCAATCCGATGGAAAAAAAAATCAGCTGTTCCATACATTTCGGGTGAGTAGGTATTGGAAAATAGTATGGAACAGCTGATTTTTTTTTTTCCATCGGATTAAGTCGGTCCCATACAAAAAGTTGCTCATGTTCATGAGTACTTTCACCAGTAGAAAGGATGCCAATGATTTAAAAAACACCCTGTATACATATACGTATAATCTCTCTCTCTCTCTCTCTCTCTCAACCTAAAGACGTCCACTGCTGGACAAAGGCCTCCCCCAAGGATTTTATCCATGGGGGGTTTTGCCGTAATCGCCACGCTTACGAATATATTACTTTTTTAATAGGATTCTAATCATACAATGAAGTTTTTTGATATTAGATTTATTTCAAGTGTTCAAGATAATTCCACCAAGCAAAGCAATCCACAATACAATACCATTAACCAAATAAATACTTGAGTTTTTTTTTCAGTTTGCGTGTACCACCCTAGATCTCATCTATGCTTCTCATCAGGCAAGATAGAGGTCAAACGCACTCAGTTAAAAAAAAATACACGCAATTCAAACAATCTCATTTTAATAAATAAATCAAGTCATTCTTAAATGAATTTGCGAGTATTAAAAGCTTTGCTGCGCCATCTATTGATTTTTTTGTGAACTATCGTATAAGAATTTAATATATGGATTTATAGCGGTTTTATTGAATTTCACTATGTTGTTCATACAAAAAAGTTGCGTCTTAATAAGGATAACAAAAATGTCAAATGACATTTTTGAATTTTTTTTTAATAGCTGAGATATAAGGTTTTTTTTATATATAATCGCCATTTTATAAAATTTCGAAAAACTGGCTCGACTAAAAAATTCTATAAAATTACCGAACCTGCTCACAAAATTTCATAAGAATCGGTTCAGAAATGCGACCTGCAGGCGATAACATCCGGACAGACAAAAGAATTTTCGGCTAGTGGAAACTGAGACGCTTCGCTCGCTGCGCTCGCTCGGTCGATGAATATGTTATTTGCGCAACAAAATTAAAGTTCAAAAAAGAAAGTTCAATTTGAAATCGAATCTCTCTGATTAGTAGGTATGTAGGTATTATATATATTACTTTTTTTATAATAGGATTCTAATCATACAATGAAGTTTTTTGATATCAGAATTATTTCAAGTGTTCAAGATAATTCTACCATGCAAAGCAATCCACAATCCAATACCATTAACCAAATAAATACACACAATTCAAAGCCAAGCAAGACAAAAAAAAGCCATATGATTTTTAAGAACCATTTAATTTTATTTAATAAATAAATCAAGTCACTCTTGTAAACGTATTAGCGATTTTGCGAGTATTAAAAGCTTTGCTGCGCCACCTATTGATTTTTTTGTGAACTATCGTATGAGAATTTATAACATATGGATTTATAGCAGTTTTATTGAATTTTACTATGTTGTTCAAACAAAAAAAATGCGTCTTAATAAGAATAACAAAAATGTCTAATGACATTTTTGAATTATTTTTTAAATAGCTGAGATATGAGGTTTTTTTTATATATTTCTGCCATTTTTTAAAATTTCGAAAAACTGGCTCGACTAAAAAATTCTATAAAATTACCGAACCTGCTTACAAAATTTCATGAGAATCGATTCAGAAATGCGACCTGTAGGCGATAACATCCGGACAGACAAAAGAATTTTCGGCTAGTGGAAACTGAGACGCTTCGCTCGCTGCGCTCGCTCGGTCGATTAAAGACTCATGTCTTTCTTGTACTTTTGCACTTTAAAAAAATAAGGTTCGTGATAAGTCATTCATCATTCATTTATTCATCAGTCATCAAGTAATATACTACTAGTGGTTCTGTGAGAACAGTAGACCTCGCGAGCCCTTCCACGAAATAACTGATATTTTGCCGTGTCCCTGGCTTAGAAGAGTTTTGAAACCAACCTACCAATGCTGTAAAGAAAGTAAAAAGTTCTTGTGGTTGGTCAATACCACTAAAAAATTGTCTGAAACCTGCCTTTTCCGCCTCGAAATAATATAAATAATAATAATAAATATATACGGACAAATCACACAAATTGAGTAAGTTCAAGACTTTACGGGATGCTTATATGATGTATAGATAAGTATCCAAAACCCACGTCAATCTAAAAAATATTATTTTCCATCTTGACCGTCTGGCGTGATGACCGTTAGACCACGGAGGTCGTCAGTCGTCAGAAATGCATGGTTTGACCTATTGGTTATATGTATATTTATGTAATTTGCGCAACAAAATTAAAGTTCAAAAAAGATAGTTCAATTTGAAATCGAATCTATTATATACGTATATATTACTTTTTTTTAATAGGATTCTCATCATACAATGAAGTTTTTTGATATCAGATTTATTTCAAGTGTTCAAGGTAATTCCACCAAGCAAAGCAATCCACAATACAATACCATTAACCAAATAAATACTTGAGTTTTTTTTTCAGTTTGCGTGTACCACCCTAGATCTCATCTATGCTTCTCATCAGGCAAGATAGAGGTCAAACGCACTCAGTTTAAAAAAAAAATCACGCAATTCAAACAATCTCATTTTAATCAATAAATCAAGTCATTCTTAAATGAATTTGCGAGTATTAAAAGCTTTGCTGCGCCATCTATTGATTTTTTTGTGAACTATCGTATAAGAATTTAATATATGGATTTATAGCGGTTTTATTGAATTTCACTATGTTGTTCATACAAAAAAGTTGCGTCTTAATAAGAATAACAAAAATGTCTAATGACATTTTTGATTTTTTTTTAAATAGCTGAGATATAAGGTTTTTTTTATATATTATCGCCATTTTATAAAATTTCGAAAAACTGGCTCGACTAAAAAATTCTATAAAATTACCGAACCTGCTCACAAAATTTCATAAGAATCGGTTCAGAAATGCGACCTGTAGGCGATAACATCCGGACAGACAAAAGAATTTTCGGCTAGTGGAAACTGAGACGCTTCGCTCGCTGCGCTCGCTCGGTCGATTATGATTCATTCTCAAGGAATTGAGTAAATTATGGATTTGATCACACTAGTTAAAAACATACCAACATCACCATCATCATACCTATATTATATTATAAATGAAGAAAAAACATGTATATAAATTGATGGAATTTCATGCGATCTGCATGTATAAGTTTTGACGGCTAAGAGTACAGAGACTACAAGTGAATATTGACTGTGAAAATTGCATGATTCTAAGAGAGCAATATATTTTACAGATGTCTCTTCTTGTCATAATTTTCAATTGCAAATTCAATGTCGATAAATAAATAAAATCCTTGAAAGACAGTATCTATAGTCTAGTGTTTCGATTCAATTATACCTCTGTGACATAGTGGTGGTCCTTGTTTCTCTCTACCAGCATTAGTCAAGTTTGATTCCCAGTCGGGTCAAGGTGAAAGATTATGATGTTTTAGATGGATCTGAGTTATGAATGTTATTGATTAGTAGTTTATTTCATTACTAGATTTTGCCCGCGGCTTCGCCAGCGTAAATTTTACACGGGAATAGTGCTTTTCCCGGTATGAAAGTACCTATGTCCTTCTCAGTACTATATGTGTATGCGAAATTTCAGGAAGATTGGTTTAGTAGATAAAGCGTGAAGAGGTAACAAACAAACTCACTTTCGCATTTATAATGTTATTTAGGACAGGATTAAAACTCTTTAATTACGAAAATTAGGTACCAAAGACGCTCTACCTGTCAACCTTCGGCTTCGGTAACTCGGTAGTTTTAAAATGAACCTTATAAGCCTACAAATAAGGTTCATTTTTTAAAGATTTTATTAAATAGATAATGGATCCTATTCTGATTTGTCAAAGTGGCCTTTTTAGATCACTGACTGCTGTTAAGAAACCGTGAGGAAATCCTTTAGGTGGTTTTCAGTTCATAGCGTTCAAATTACCAATAAAACTTTGTTTTATAATGAAAAATAAAACTGATATCTTAACGGATTCTCTGTTGGTATAATAAAAATAGACTTCCTAACAAACTGATTTCTTTCCGAGCTTAGTAAAAATGTACTTGCATTTTTAAGGTTTTCGCTGCAGAAGTTTGAGTAAAACCTTTCATAAACTTAGGTTAAAATAAAAGGAAAGAGCAAAGCCCACAGGCTTCAGTTATCTACTGTCGTAAACAAAAGATTTTCTATGTTTTGCGATGAATCGCCCGGCTTATATCGAAAAATGGACTTTATACATTGCGGGTTCTCATTGAAGAATGTTTACCAAACATAGTGTTAAAACGTCAATGGAAAGCAACATTTCTGCAAAACTGTATTTTGTGATCAAATTCTGCGTATGTTGATAAAAATACTGTTTCGTTTATTAGCTCTAGGTTAAATGAGAGTTTTTTTATTATATATTTTTTTATTATTATTGATTTTTATTGATTACTAGCTGTTGCCCGCGGCTTCGCCCGCGTGAGTTTCACTTAGATGAAAAGTCTTTTTGTGTTACAAACTGTTTCAGATGTTTCGGATCTTCGGTTTTTATACGTCTACAGAAAATGCTCATCAGATTAATCAAGATTTGCTAAGGCGCCATTTCCATATACGTTATAGTGTAGCTGGTCTCTTTGAGTTATTCATCAGATGTTCCAGATCTTCAATTTTTATACGTCAGCAGAAAATGCTTATCACGTTGAGCGATTTTTGCTAAGGCGCCATATCCATATATGTTATAGTGTAGCTGGTCTCTTGGATTTCTTCATTAGATGTTTCAGATCTTCAATTTTTATACGTCAGCAGAAAATGCTCATTAGGTTGAACGACTTTTACGAAGGCGCCATTTCCATATATGTTATAGTGTAGCTGGTCTCTTGCAGTTCTTCATCAGATGTTCCAGATCTTCAATTTTTATACGTCAGCAGAAAATGCTCATCAGGTTGAACGACTTTTGTTAAGGCACCATTTCCATATTTCTTATAGTTTAGCCGTTCTGTTATGGTTCTTCATCAGGTGTTCCAGTTTTCAAAATCAATTATAGCCTACTAGCTTTTGCCCGCGGCTTCGCCCGCGTGAATTTCCCACGGGAACAGTGCTTTTTCCCGGGATAAAAAGTAGCCTATGTGCTATTCCAGGTCCTTATCTACCTCTGTACTAAATTTCATCGAAATCCGTCCAGTCGATTTTGCGTGATTGAGTAACAAACATCCTCACAAACTCACAAACTCACAAACTCACAAACTCACATCCAAACTTTCGCATTTATAATATTAGTATGGAAGTATGGATATGTTGCCCAGGCTTAATAGCTATACAACAAAAAAAGTTTCATTCAAATCCGTCCAGTAGTTTTTGCGTGAAACGCGTACATACATACAGACAGACAGACAAGAAATTACAAAAATTTTTTTTTGCTTTCTATTGTTCTTTTTAAGTGTCCCTCTATCCATTTTAGTCAAAAATACTAAATGTACAGACAAAATATTTTTACTGTTTTATTATATGTATAGATTGAAAACCGGTTTGACGGAAAGCCTGTGATTGATAGCTCACAGGTTCGAATCTCGCTCATGCTATGAAATTTTGTAAAATATGACTCATATATGGTAGTTTTATTAGATCGAAAACATTGTCAGGAAACTTGCACTCTAGTTGATGAATTATCATTTAGTATGTACAATGGAGAAGGTATTTATTTATACTTTTTTTTTCTGTAAGGATCGTAGCAAGTGGAAATCGCTAGTCACTGCCTACCCCCACAGGAAAAAGGCGTGATAATATGTATGTATGTATGTATGTTAACTTTTTTGTACACTTATACAAAAGTACAGTACACAAGCTAATTATTAAAAAAATAAAAAACACGACTGACAACTCACATAGCGTATGTCACTCAGGAATGCAAAGAATCTAAAAAACCTCTAACATCAAAAAAAAAACATAGTACTTTTTGTTTTATAAATTTTAGATTTTGAGTAATTTAGTACCATAATCATAGCATAATACCGGTAATATTATGTTCTCCATATTTCCCATGTTGTCACTCAAATTTGTTGAATAAGTCTGTTAACTTACACTTATAGGGGAGAGGCTGGTGTACTGAGTACTGAGATACAGGCTTTGCTTAGTTCAGACACCAGTCTCTCACAATCTTATAGATACTGTTATTCTTGACCTTACACTTCCTATTTCTGTAAATGTTAGATTGTGGAGAGAAATAAAGTAATTTTTGAATTTTGAATCAAAATCTATTAAGTCGTTCAGGACTTATCCTAACTAATATTATAAATGCGAAAGTGAGTTTGTTTGTTGGTTTGTTTTTTTATTACCTCTTCACGCTTTATCTACTGAACCAATCTTCCTGAAATTTCGCATACACTTAGCTGGAAGTACGGAAAAGGGCATAGGGTACCTTTCATCCCGGGAAAAAACACTGTTCCCATGGGAAATTCACGCGAGCGAAGCCGCGGGCGAAAGCTAGTGGTGGGATAAAGAAACTTAAATACATACATGAACCCTCAAAACATAACACTTCTTTTTTGGTCAGTCGTGTAAAAAGGTTGACTTAATGCAAAAAGCATTGTCTCACAGTCAAACCTACAAGTAAATACTAATGCAAACTGCTCCATCAAAGTTTCTAAAAAAAAGTGGTTATGTGTGTTAATTTCTAATTACTTCTATAACAGCATAGCTGTTAAATATGATAACGGTTTGTTAAAAAGTTGATAATATAAAAAAAAATTAAGATTTTAACATTAATTACCGTGCATTTTCCATAGGAAAGGTAGGTAAGGTAGGGAAGGTCTTTGGCTTATATTTGGCGAAAAAAAAAAAGATTATTGTGTCAACAATTTCGTCGATCCTAATGGAATCCTAAAATGAATACATAAATTTCATTTCATGAAATAACAGAAATACTAGATCAAAATTAGGTAACCTCTACCAATCTAGATTGTTTGAACACGAGCCAAGGAGTTTTATTTCACAAACGAACAATGAGCAAATCTAATCAAAACTTTTGTGGAAATAATGAGAACTGAACCCCGCTTTTTATAATTCTAGGTATTGTATTTTGCCTGCTTCGTTGGGAACGATTTTTAATAATAGTATACCAATGATGAGAATTGTGAACTAATTCAAATAGTATACAGGGTTATTTTTGATTTACTAGCAACCTTCCTAGGGGTGAAAGTACTCATAAATATGAACATCTGTTTGTATGGGACCGAATCAGAAATCTCAAAAATGAAA
Source organism: Ephestia elutella (assembly GCA_018467065.1). Taxonomy (NCBI): domain Eukaryota; kingdom Metazoa; phylum Arthropoda; class Insecta; order Lepidoptera; family Pyralidae; genus Ephestia; species Ephestia elutella. The sequence continues at coordinate 4,761,821 of CM031576.1, read as the reverse complement.
CATTTTGCAATACCTACTCGCCCTAATTGTTTGGAACAGCTGATTTTTTTGAGATTTCAGAGTCAGTCCCATACAAAAAGATGTTCATATAATTTATGAGTACTTTCACCCCTAGGAAGATTGTTATTAAATTAGAAAATTACCTCGTATACCTAGCTAACTTGCTTGCCACTAGTTTTACGACAAAAAAGTATAATTCATATTTGTTTCGAAATTTTGAATACATACAAAAAATGATTACTAAGTTCTTTAACATTAAAATGAAAAGATTTCCATCGTAATTCATTATATTCCTACTTAGATCACTCCACGATTAGACCCGTATGGTTTTACGAAACATTTGAAAGTATATAAGATAACAAGTCCCCTAAAATCCTTTGTAATGTATCCGTGTATATAATGATATAAATTGTTCTTGTGGTGTCCTTTGAAATTTTCCTTTCTGAATTCACATTGGTTCTTTACTGTAGTATAATGACGACAATATAATCAAATGAAATACCACGACAATATGTATATGTGGTATAATCTTTTGACAATTGTAACCCAAACTTTCGCAAACATATATTTATTTAGTTAACCTTTACTGCACAAATACAAAGGTAATAAGCTTTATCCAGTCGATCTTCATAGGTCGATATTATATAGATTAAATATTTTCTTGGTTAATTATCAGTAATGTTAGAGAATAATCATATTAAGTAAGTACTCTATCCCAAAACTGTAATTCCTTAGTAGCTAATCCTTAGTACAAAGTTTATTTCCTGTTATAGTCTCTCGAAGTAAATGAAAGAGTTTTTATTGCGTGTGCTGAAAGAAAATTAATCAGTTTAACCAGATTCCTCGAAGCGGTGGTAGCCAAGTGGTAATGACACCCGCCTGAGGACGGGTAGGACGCGGGTTCAAATCATACCTGTGTCACATGAGTTTGTTGACCAATCTAACTCATGTATGGTAGTTTTCTTATAGACCACTACCTGCTTCCGGTGAAGGAAAACATCGTGAGGAAACCTGCACATTGGCTTACTATTTAGTTTACTAGTGTGTATATGGCTACTGCCACTAGATGGCGGTAGTCGTAAAAGTCATGTCAGATGCCTTTAGGTGACTTGAATAAAATGTGACACCAGGAAGGCAATTCTCGGGTCTGCGATATAATATCAATTTCGACATTTATCGAAAAAACATGGCGGATATCGATAAATATCGAAATTGCGTATTCTCGTGATTTCAAATGTGACATTTATCCAGCGTCAGCCTTCGATACGCATCGAGTGGTCGAGCGTGGCCGAAAACCATATCGTGTGTGATATTTGTTGCTTTAAAGCTATTGAATAACATAATATTCGTACTTTACAAGACGCTTTGTATTTTTCTTCAGCTATGGTTTAGTAAAATATGAATGCTGACGATTTTGTATTCAATTTTATTGGAAATCGTTGTTTATTTACATAAAATTATTTTATTGAAGCCTAATATAGAGGTTTGATTTGCTTTTTTCTGCCTCGAGTACCATACCTTATTTGTTTCTCGATTCAATTTCGTAAAGAAACAATATCATACATAAGAATATAATTGATACTCCGATAACAAATATCACATAACCTCACACACACAATAAACAAACAATGACAAGTATCCTCGCGTTCCGTTCTCTCCATCAACTCTAAAATATTTCATTTTCTTTGCATTTTATAAATTTGCATTGGAGCTTATTAAGTTACATAAAATAAAGTATTATAACTATTTTTACATAAATTCTCTATTAAAATAATGGTTTTATATAAAATATTTAATGAAACAAGTAAAACATAAATTTCTCGATTGTAGTTAAGTATAATCGAGAAAAAGGAACGTGTTTTCAATTAGAGAAGCTAGTTTTCGATATAATATCGAGTTTTATGTCGAATAGGTTCGAGAATACCATTTTGGAGGATTTTGTGATAATTTTGTTCGATAAAAGAAGTTTGATATATTATCAAATTCGATAAAATATCGCAAACGCGAGAATTGGCCTCCAGTGTTAGTAATAACACACTCGATAAGAAGAAGAAGAAGACCAGATTCCTCAATATCGAAATCACTGTCTACAAAAAATCTGCTACATACCTCAAGCGTACCCAAAGTAAGTTCAAGTATTAATGTCACCTCTTTTCTAGCTTCCAACTTCTAGCACAGCATAAGTTATAGTATTTCTTCTAGCCACCCATTTTCTGGGGCATTGTGAATTATCAAAACGTATGGCTTTGTTACAACAATAGACTGTGAGATTAGACTCACAAAGCACTGGATTTATTGTTATTTGTACTAAGTCTTAATGAAAGGAATGGTCGTACTATATTAAGGCAAGTTTATGATTATAATATATCTGGCCTGTGGTGTGGCCCTAGAATAGCACCAACCCATCTCTCCCCGTGGGTGTCATAAGAGGCGACTAAGGGATTTAAAACACCGGAGGATGGGCAGCAGCATCTTTCCGCGTACTATGCCATCACACTGCGATCGCCAACCCGCCTGCCAAGCGTGGCGATTACGGCAAAACCCCCCCATGGATAAAATCCTTGGGGGAGGCCTTTGTCCAGCAGTGGACGTCTTTAGGCTGAGAGAGAGAGAGAGATGATTATAATAACCTTTATTTAATTTATTTTGAAATAAATTGCATCTTTTATGAAGAAAGTTAAATATTTTCGTTTTCATGTGGTTTATTTCGGGATCCATATATATTTTTAAAGTAAATTCTTGCCTTTTCTACCACGCATATCCTAACTTCCTAACTTATTATTATAAAAGCAAAAGTGAGCTTGTTTGTTTATTTGTTTGTTTATTTATTTGTTTGTTACCTCTTCACGCTTTATCTACTAAACCAATCTTCCTGAAATTTCGCATACACATAGCTGGCAGTACGGAGAAGGACATAGGGTACCTTTCACGCAGGCGAAGTCGCAGGCGAAAGCTAGTCTAAAATAAATATTACTAAAAATCTGGCCAACAATAGCTGTCTCTCGTCATAGTGTATCACGAAAAGACTCGAAAATATAAATTTTCTAGCGAGATTTATCGCGAGTAACGCAGAGAACTTTGAAAAGGACGATAATAAAAGTATTATTCTGTTGGGGTATTATATTATCTGTGGTTGGGGTCACGAACTCCAGCGCCTCTTATTTTTCAATTTACGCACTCGCCCGCAGTAAAACAAACCGTTACGTTTTGGAACTTTGCTAGATCTGATAAAGGATCTAATTTATACCCCGCCGACAAAGATATAGAACATTTAGAAAGAACAAAGGTTTCACAGACGATACGAAATACAATAATTGATTTTTGTATAACTCATCTATCTTATAACTATACTACTACATAAATACTGGCAGTTTTTGAAAACAGGACTTGACAGGTATAGGTAATTAAAAACAATTATATGAAGTAGATAATATTAAATTAATTGTTTATTTTTTTAGATTATATTATAATATTTATTTACATTACACATTTATCCCACAAAAGTAACACATTACATAAAAACTTATCTCTAAGAAGGTACTCTAAAAATTTAATCAATAATATTAATATAATTTAATAATAATCTAATTTTCGATTGACTAAATAAATCAAAATATTTACACATGACAATATGCTGGTCGAAAACCACTGTAGGTTTTACAATAAGTGTCATTTCAAATGAAATCGAATCTAGAGTGATTAGGCTGCTTCTGGGTAAGCTCGATACACCGTAGACTTCATATCTGTTCTCGGGCAAGATTGTGGTCAAGAGCAAACCCATCTTGTATAAAAAAAATCTTTGAAAATTGTATGAAAGATCAAACGCCAATCTATTTATATTTAAAATATAAAGAATAGTTTTATCAGCTTTTAAAAATAAAAAATAATTTTTACTATCTATACCTACCGCGGTACCTAGAAATGGAGGACCGAGTGGTAGGGCGCCCGCCTGTGGCCGCAAAGGTCCCAGGTTCGAATCCTGCCCGTGCTACATGTCGCATGGGTCATGTGTAGTATTTTTCATCGACCACCACTTGCTTCCGGTGAAGGAAAACATCGCGAGGAAACATGCACTCGGTGATTATCAGCTATATAGGGTGTGAAATAGAAGGCCAACAAACCACTCCATTAAAATATTGCCAAGATAAGTAGTCGTTGTGTGTTTCATTCGACACAATAACCACGACTCTCAGTCATGAGGAATACAACTAAAGGCTACCTACAGCAAATGAATTGATGTAGCGTTTCGAATCATGCTCCTTCTATATTAGACCTTGTTCTAATTCTTTGTCAAAAAAGAGGGGTATTCTGCGGTAGGAAAAGTTGGACGTCTCAAAATATCTCTTTTGCTTAGTGGAATGTTATCTGGCTCTCTTGGGTTGATACTAAGCCACCTTTATTAGGTAAAATACTATTGCAAGTTTTTAACGTACTTCGAATGAAGATAAAGAAGTTGTACCATACATCCTAATCCTAACTAATATTATAAATGCGAAAGTGAGTTTGTTGGTTTGTTTGTTACCTCTTCACGCTTTATCTACTGAACCAATCTTCCTGAAATTTCGCATACACATCGCTGGAAGTACGGAGAAGGACATAGGGTACCTTTCATCCCGGGAAAAAGCACTGTTCCCGTGGGAAATTTACGCAAGCGAAGCCGCGGATGAAAGCTAGTATTTTATAAGGTTTTAGTGGTTAAATTTACGTTAATGATGTGGTTTTTGCCCTTATCCTTTAATCGGCGTTTTAGATACCTAACAATCCTAATCCTAATTATAGCGACCCTTGGACTCGGACTTGAAATGTATAAGGAAATGATGTATTCTGTCGACTTAACATATTACGTCGGTAGTCTTACGTGCCCTTTCAGGTGCACACAATTATTACGTAGATTTAGTTTAGTATGTAAGTTTTCTTTACTTCTAATAAATTATCATTATCAGTATCCCATAACACAAGACCCGAACTTACTTTGGGGCTAACTCAATCTGTGTGATTTGTCCGATTTATTTATTAGTCCCTGGGTCTACTGGGTGTTATTTCCTCTATATGATAACCCACACGCAACGTTGCGGTACCCACAAATTCGCTAAGGGTCGGTATACTAACTAATATTATAAATGCGAAAGTGTGACCTTTTATTCCGGGAAACAGCACTGTTCCCGTGGGAAATTCACGCGGACGAAGCCACAGACAACAGCTAGTTGTTTAATAAATAGACGCAATATCGCATACGGTCTCTTTGTCTATGTAGACTTTATTAAATATCTGGATATCTTGATTCTATAAATTTCCAAATAATTAACCTATATTTAGGTAAATTTCCCTGAACTAAATTACCAATAACCTTTAGTTCACGAACATAAACCCAACTCAAGGCAATACGGTCATGCGTGTCAATTACCAATTACAGGCATCTTAGCCGTATCAAGTTGATCTAAACTAAATCTTGCTAGTTCCTATATGGACCTTTAACCCTTCGGCCTTACAAATGGACCCTTTGTCGGCTAACGGGGTAGGAATGTATACAAATCTGAGATGCCACGCCTGTCAATCTCGGCCTGACGAATTGTTACTCTGACCTCGCCCTTAAATAAGTACCTACGTGCATAAGGGTCGTATGTCTATGTTAGCTGGTTGACTGAGCTATCAATGTAGATTTATACCTATTTAACTTCAATAGGAAAATATTGATTCTTTGTTATTTTTTTTTTCTTGATATTAGATCGTCTACGTGTCTGTTCTATCTACTTCAGCTAAATAAAGGTAGGCCTAAAGAGACTCATAAAAATTACACCCATTTCAAATTTAGAGATCAAAGTCAAAGTCAATTTTTTTTATTGAAACTTGGCCTTCAAAGAAGGCTCTTTTTCACGTCGATAACTAATTATTTAATCATAATATATTATATCTCAAAGCTACAAACTACTAGCATTACTACTAGATAAGTAGTATGGGCAAGAAAATGAAAATTTTGAAAAAAAAATGTGAAAATATTCACTTTTATAATACTTGCTGCGCCCTGGGCTTCGCTCCCATGGGAATTTAGAGACAAAAAGTAGCCTATATCCTTTGCAGTACTCCTAACAAAATGTACGCAAAATTTCAAGAAGTTTGGTTCAATAGGTAAAGCGTGACGAGGTAATAAACAAACTCACGTCCGCATATTAGATGGGATTGAGAAAATTCGCGTCTGATACAAAGTTTAATGTCAAGAAAAGTAATGATTCCATAAACTTGTGAGCCGAAGACCACGGATTGCCATTTAAAAGAATGCCAGGTAATTTCGAGTTGGCAATTAAAGGGGGAAAAATGGCTCCATAATTACTCACCATTTTCCGGCAGTGCATTAGGGGAAGAGGAATGGATACTTTTTAGGGCAATTATAAATATCTTTGGCCAAGTCTTAAGAACTCATTTTTGATGACCAATTTATTTTTTTGACTGAAGTCATCAACGTTTGGTATAAAATTCATGAGATTAAATTTAATAGTAAAATTTTATGGCTTTTCATCCCATTAAATGATTCACAAAATGATGGAAGTGAGTGAGGTCTTACATAAACTCCATCCGGCTTCTCGTGGCTGGATGACTAGCCAAATTTTTAGGGTTCCGTACCTCAGAAGGTAAAACCGAAACCCTTATCGGATCACTTTGTTGTCTGTCTGTCCTTTTCAAGTGTACTGTTGAATTTTTTGTCAAATTACTCAGAATAAATATCGCTTTTCTGTCGAAAACTAAATAATGCAGAAACAATATTTGGCTATCTTTAATTAAATCTGTAAAAACGGGGTCTGACATTTTCCGTCGGATATTGTTTAAATAACCTTTATGTTCATATTAAAATGAGAATACAAAAGTTGAACTGAACAATACAAATCCATTGAAAAAGAAGATTTTAAATTATAAATTTGGGAGGAAATAGTCATAGAACTTTTATCGCTACACGAACTGACATACGGAATCTAATTACCGCACGTCCATTCGGGATGTTGACGTTTCGCTTTTGCCTTTTTCGATTGTTGTCAGTCCTACGGCTTCCTTTACTGAAAAGGACTATTTTTAGACTTTTGACGAAAAAGGACATATACAACCTAGTGCAGAAGAATGACGTCACAAAATTAAATTAAATATGGAACAAGAGCATCAGAAAATTAATAAAAATTACAGATGCAGTAATCTATACATATAATAAAACAGTAAAAATATTTTGTCTGTACATTTAGTATTTTTGACTGAAATGGATAGAGGGACACTTAAAAAGAATAATAGAAAGCAAAAAAATATTTTTGGAATTTCTTGTCTGTCTGTCTGTCTGTCTGTCTGTCTGTCTGTCTGTCTGTCTGTATGTATGTACGCGTTTCACGCAAAAACTACTGGACGGATTTGAATGAAACTTTTTTTGTTATATAGCTATTAAGCCTGGGCAACATCTATACATATAATAAAACAGTAAAAATATTTTGTCTGTACATTTAGTATTTTTGACTAAAATGGATAGAGGGACACTTAAAAAGAATATTAGAAAGCAAAAAAAATTTTTTGGAATTTCTTGTCTGTCTGTCTGTCTGTCTGTCTGTCTGTCTGTCTGTCTGTATGTATGTACGCGTTTCACGCAAAAACTACTGGACGGATTTTAATGAAACTTTTTTTGTTGTATAGCTATAAAGTCTGGGCAACATATAGGCTATAATTGATTTTGGAAACCTGATAAAGAACCATAACAGAACAGCTAAACTATAAGAAATATGGAAATGGTGCCTTAACAAAAGTCGTTCAACCTGATGAGCATTTTCTGATGACGTATAAAAATTGAAGATCTGGAACATCTGATGTAGAACTGCAAGAGACCAGCTACACTATAACATATATGGAAATGACGCCTTAGCAAAAGTCGTTCAACCTGATGAGCATTTTCTGCTGACGTATAAAAATTGAAGATCTGAAACATCTGATGAAAAGCTCCAAGAGAGATTTTTCATCTGAGCGAAACTCACGTGGGCGAAGCCGCGGGCGACAGCTAGTTTTAATTAAGTTTTAAAAATGAGCGTTTGATTTTCGAACACATTTCGGCCTGAGTTTTGAATATACCCCTAGCAATTTTTATTTTATCTGTATATCAAAACATAATGTGGAACAATAAAAAAAAAAATTTCAACAATTTTATTCGATTTTGTGTATGAAATGTGTATATAGAATGTCTTTGGTATGAAACTCCGTCTTGTTATGATAACATGAACTTTATGCACGTTAGTAACTGTTGATAGTTGCTATTGTTAGATTAGTCTCCTAAGCCCAAGTTTAGTTATAAAATAGAAATGGAAAGAATAATATTTCAAAACAAAATATGAGCTTTTACAATTTACATACACTTAATGATAAAAATTACAAATTAAATTCTCACGAGCCACGAAATTTCTACAAGCGCGGGAATATTTCTCATCGGTTAAATCTGAAACATTTGCGTTCACTTTTCAAACGTGTCGGGGCGAATTGGGTCAGGCTTGCCAACATTAAGCAAATGTTAAAGGTTAGCGATTGCCGTATTTTGAATACCGTATAATTATTTCCACGTAGTTAACACGACCAGCCATGGGGTATAGTTACGACGACAACAACTATGGAACGAACTAAATAATAATTATTTAATTCGGATAATTTATTTAAGATCTTTCTCTATAGTTGTGGCCCCTTTAATTTAGTTCGTTTCATTCGGATAAATGGAACGAACTAAATAATAATTATTTAGTTCGTTCCTTCGGATAATTTATTTAAGATCTCTCTCTATAGTTGTCGTCGTAACTATACATAGCTGGTCGTGATAACTACCTACGTGTAATGAAACACACACAACAACTTTCTTGGCCATGTTAATGGAATGGTTTGTCATTGCCCTCTTTTATTTCATTTTTTATGCAAATTGAACTGAATCGTTACGGTCAAATTGGAAAAATAGGCAATTAAATTTCAAAATTTTATGTTTGTAAAGTACGATATTACTACGTTACTAAAATAATAGAGGGTAACACCGCACAAAATCCTACTAATATTATAAATGCGAAAGTTTGGATGTGAGCTTGTAAGTACGTTGGTTTCTCAATCACGCAAAATCTGTTAGACGGATTTTTATGAAATTTTATATACGGATAGAAAAATACCGGAAATAGCACATAGGTACTTTTTATCCCGAAATCGTATTAACTCCACTAAACAAAAAATACTTAAGCACCCCAAATACTATCTTAATCGGTAAAAAGCAGCCGTCTGGGGTATATCTTACGTGTAAGACCAAGATAACCCAGTAATCCCCAATACTAGGCAGAGCTCTCCGCCTGCGTATCCAGGGAAATCCCCCAGAATTCCCCGCCCTGATAATGATTCCTTTATTGCAGCTACAGCTCAACATTCTTGATTATATTATCTTTAAGGGGAAGCATCTCGGGCATTGTGGTTGAGGGAATTTATTAAACTTCCACTGCTGAGTTTATTAAACGAATCATTTTAAATGGCGCGCCTTAAATTCTTCTTTTGTTTGCATTAAGTTGTTCAATTTCGCGGGCAAAGGAATTCTCTATAGGCCACAGAGTTTTGAATAATAGAGCTAGTAGAAGAGCCATATAGTTGTCTTTTATATGAAGATCCATGAAGCCGACCATGAGGTTGTGGAATGGATTCGCAAATAATAATAGTTACCTTTTAGGTATATGAAAATTTCTGGCGCTTTGACTCTCACTAAAATAATACTTTCTTCCTAAATAGCGACTCACCGAACGCAGATAAACCCTGTGAGGTTTCCGCAATTTGGTAACTACTGTATGTGTATTTTCTGATATTATCTTGATTAAAAAAAAAGTGTAAGTAGGTATAAAGTATGGTATGGATGCTCCATTTACAAGAACATAGTTTTTTTTTGTGCATCTCAGATGCAATTGATTTCTATGTGAGAGTACTTAAGTATTAAATAAGAAGGTGGAGGGCTACAGGGGAAGAAGGAGACCAAAGAAGAGATGGTTGGACTGTGTGAGCGACGATATGAAGGGGTTGGGAGTGGATGTTGGTATGACGGGAAACAGAGACATGAGGAAGGATAAGACATATTGCGCCGACCCCAGATGATGGGACAAGGTGAGCAATATGATGATGATGAGAGTACTTAAGAACATAGTTTGTACTTGAGAAATAGTCATAATGATTTTTATACGGATACTCACACGTCTTGTTAGCCAGAACCGCCGACTAGTTTCGACTTCATACGGAAGTCATTTTCAAGGCGAGTTAGGACCGTCTTTCCGACATGACAGACGGCCCAGTGCTGCTCGCTTCAACGTCGCTCGCCTTAAAAACTCGCCTTGAAAATGACTTCCGTATGAAGGCAAAACTAGTCGGCAATTCCGGCTACCAAGACGCGTGAGTATCCGTATAAAAATCATTAAGAACACAGTTCTTAAATATGTGATGATGATGAGGTATAAAGTAAATGAGTTAAATTTAATTTGATTGACTGTGTAAAATATTCACGGTGTACAAACATTATATAATTAAAATTTAAGTTTAATTATTCAGGTAATACTTTATAGCAGGATCACGAAAAACTGGTTCATTCGTTTGTTGGCCTCTGAAATTAATATTGTTTATTGTGGACCAAACGGCTGACACTTTAAGCTCTTAATGTATGACTTAACTGCTGCATTGTACCTACGAGGGCTATTTAAATATTACATTGTTTTAATTCCCGTTCTTTGTCACTTGATTTATTTACTTTGTATTAATATTTTATTTAAAACTAGTCTATGCCCGCGACTTCGTCCGCGCGTATTTCAAGTTCTAAGCGGCGGGCGAATCAAGATGAAACCTACGCCAGATTTTAAGTTAGACCTTCTATAAAACAACAGTGAAAACCGCATCAAATTTGGTCCAATAGTTTTTGCGTGATGCGCGTACAAACATATAGACAGAAAGACAGACAAACTTTTAAGCCTGTATAAATAAAAATAATTGACTTTGACTTTGAGTTGGCACTACTGGCGAGTGAGGTCTGTCAGGTGGTACAATCCTGACATTTGAATTCGATCACTAATGACAGTATTGTTCCATCTGACAGACCGACTGTAGCGGAGTCCGCCAGTGACTCCGCTACGCGGAATGTCTAAGTACGGAACGTCTAAGTATACGTTACCTAGTTCTAAAGTTTGTGAATGCGATGTACGTTAGATCTAAAGTATTCTAGTACTACGTATTCCAGTGCTAAAGTACCCCGTGTCGAAGTATGCGAGTACGATGTATGTTAGTTCTAAAGTATCCGAGTTCCACGTGTTCCAGTGCTAAAGTACCCAATGTCGAAGTACGCGAGGTCGATGTATGTTAGTTCGAAAGTATCCCGATAACTCTCAATGCCTTTGATTTAAATTACTTTTTATTCACAAGGACATCACATAATACCTAAATCCAATATTTGAATGTCGAAACGAAATACATACGTACATAACGTATCGTCGGGATTTTAATAAAAATCTTTTTGAGCATCAAAAAATATATATTGAAACAAAAAATGTTCCCGTGTAATATTTTCCGGTGGAGCTGCCGTTTTTGTCCACTTTTTCAGTACTCCAGACTTCGTAGAACTTCGGAGCCATTTAATTTTCTGCCTTTGATTTTAAAACGGATTTGGTTTCAGGAAAAACCATACAGTGTAGACAAAGTAAAGTTTTTCTTTTTTTACCTCAAAACCTTCAAAACCTTTTATTATATATTTTTTTTTCTTATATTTTAATTTATTTTATTTTTGACTGTACACAATCTAGTGTATGTATAAAGTTAATGAATAGCCCCTCTGGCATGCTAGGCGACCAAGACTGTTTCATGAGTTTCTTTCGGCTCTTCTTCTCAGCAGTGGTCGTTCCGAAATGCTAGTAGTTTGTAGCTTTGAGACATAATATATTATGATTAAATAATTAGTTATCGACGTGAAAAAGAGCCTTCTTTGAAGGCCAAGTTTCAATAAAAAAAAATTACTAAGACGTTGACTTTTTCATGTTTCAGGGCTTCTGTAGTAGGAAAAGATGTAAACTATATAAAACTGAAAAAATCTAGTAATAATGAATTCATCAGAAAAAGCTGTAACAAAGTATTATGTGGTACTAATATTATAGTAATTTCATAAAATCTCAGTAAAAAATATAGTAGGTACCTACCGATATCGCTATATCACGGTCGGCATAATACTCGTATCGGGTAATACTCCGTAGTAAATACTTGACGAACAGCGAATGTATTACACATGGCATAGAATTTATGAGCCGAATAACACCGGCTGCAGATATTGGAAACGTGATGGCAATTCTGATGGATTCCGTTCAAAAGCATCCTCTCGTAATTTCCAGGAAAATATGTAAAAATGTCCATGTTTTTTAATTTATTTACTCATATGTTGCATGTTCGTTGATCATGTCTTGTTCTATTTTTCAGAATTCTAACCTATCATATAAAATCTCGACCTATATTAGGTCGAATAATTCTAGAAATTGACTAAAATGTTGCTTTTTTCTATCTAACTTTTATAACTTTAAAAGGAAGTTAGAGTAAAGATTAACGTGATTAAGGCATAGTTAGTGGTTATGATTAATTACACAAATAAAAAAATAAATCACAACTGAAATATGTGATAACATTTTCATGATTTTATTTCATTGTAAATTTAATATTTGAAAACGTAATCAATATCACAAATTTCATTTTCGAAAAGTTAGTACCTAAGTATTAGTTTGAGTCCATACGACCTAAATTAATGAGTAAGAACTAGACTAGTTTAACATTTGAATTTAATTGACTGCTTTCGTATCTAGCAACATAAATAAAGTCAATCGCGAATGTTTCAGAACAGATATTCAAATTTAGAATTAATTAGGATTCCTTTATTACCACCTCATACACTTATAGAAAAGATATGAATGGGTCAATTAAACATTATAATAATTGTTTGGTGTGCTAAGACTATGTAACGGTAGAAGATGACAGCTTAAAGCTGAAAATAGGTTGCATCTGGCAGGCAGCGAAAACAAATACAACTTTTTTTTATTAAAGATGGGTTTGCTCTTGACCACAATCTTGTCCGTGGATATAGATGAGGTCTACGATGTAGTGAGCTTACCCAAAAGCAGCCTATTCTCTCTGGTTTTGAAGAGATTAACTTATATCAATGTGCTTTAATTTCCCTTAATTAACTCTAATTATAAATATAATTTCGATTAAGCTTGGAATTTCCAATCCAGCGCTTAAATAAAATAGCTCTCGGTGTCAGATGAAATTTCTCATTATTTATACCTATTAAACTATTAGTTATTACGATACGAAAAGCTATCGACTTTGTATAGGTTAGACGAAAGACCTTAGTCTTGTCTATGACTCGATTACGTTATGTCTAGAATAAATTGAAGTCATTAATAATCAATATAGCAATAATGGTAAGAACAGTTTAGTAAGATTTATTGATATTGGTTGCATGAATCTTGAAAGTATGTATTTTACTCGAGTACATTTCAAATACTTGGTTGACTGGAAGAAATCCCTTTCATGGATAAGTCTGCCATTGTACGCCTCTCTTTTTGTTTTACGAACTTTTGTATTTTTCTTATGTGTCTATGTGCAATAAAGAGTTTACAAACAAACAAACAGTTTTACTTACCTATATATAAATTAATTTCTTGTATAAAACACATTCTAAACACAGAAATGCAAATTTCTACTTAAATAATTAAATACTAAATGTAAAGTGCAACATTAAACATTTATTGTAAATAATTAGTATATTTCAAAGTGTTTTCGTGAAACTAGATAAGAAAAATAGATCATGTAATATTTTGGACATTCTCGTAGTAATTTTACAGTAGGTCACAGAATTAATATAAGTACGTACTACGTACAAAAAGGAAACTCCCTGCCCCTCCCGCAATATTTCACCCTCCCCCCCCGCACCCCCCGCACTTCTCCCCCGTCCTTGTGTATATTGGGACGCTATGGCTATGAAAACGCACACACTGACGTGTTCACGGATATACAGTTTCATTTGTAGTAGTAGTAGGTATATTTGACGCCCCGTTTCTATGAAGAGCCCGCCTGTGACTAGGTTTTAAATTAGTTTTGACCAAGATTTTTGTATCCTATGTCTTATTTATTTATTTATTAATTTTTGTACACAACAAACACATACAAAGGAAACATAAAACATAGGAAAACTAAGTACAAAGGTTCTACTTATTGGTTTTTCCAAATTACGTTTCAAATTCTTCACAAACCTAAATTTATTCTGTTATAGGTATGTGTGTGTTCACACATATCTTGATAATCCGAAAAACTCTTTTTCATTCCAATTAACGAAATCTCCAAATAGTCCCCAAAACATGAAAAGGCGTTGGTGTGAGTCGCAAATTTGATTCGCACGTACTTATACCTCTCTGGAATTTTGTCGTTAGCCCGAAAATTCCCACCCAGAGGGTTGCCATTACATTATATTGTTGTAAAAATCATGTTTATGTCGCATTTAGGTAGATTAAATTGGATTATAAATTGCCATTATGGTTTTTAGAGGCTTTACACAAAAATTGTTAAATATATTTTTAATCAATAGAGATAAATTACGTAGACTGAAAGTAATGAAATTTGTATATTACTAGCTGTTATCCGCGGATTCACTCGCGTCAATGTCCTATCATAAAGTTAGAAGATTTTTTTAACAATGAATATTTTTTTGTTTTTTTTTTCTGTTAATTTAATTCATGCCTGTTGTATTCAACTCAGTTCACAAGCGATTTCGATAGTACCAGACTCCGTGATATATAGATTGTAGGTATGTAATGGTGTGTATCAGGAATCAGCGAGAACAATTTGCATAGTAATAGTAACAGCGGGCTTCGATAATATTTAACCTAGGTATGTACCGGCGAGCTGCCATAAAATAACTCATGAATATTAAACTAGACAGCGAAGGCTGTTATAGTTATGGTCTTTTGTTGTTTTTAAATTTAATGATGTATATTGAAAATCAAAAATTTACGACACTGGTTGTGTGCGTCGAGGCCACAGAATTCTGAAATACACATATATTTTAGTGTTTTGTAGAGCATAGAAGGAGCATTGGCACTTGATTGTGTCGCCCGATTTGTCGCCAAATGTTAGACTTTAAAGTCAAACTTGTCATTGCAATCGCGCAGAAAAGAACCTCATGTTTTATTTGCGTAAATTGAAAGTTTGTGTGTGCGTGCAACCTTCAAACTGGCCACATGCATTCCGATACCTACTGATAGACTGCAATGCATTATGCTTCTATCTAAATTTAAAAAATCTGTATTTTAGACCTAGAACATCATGTACCTACTTATCTCAAGAGTGAATGTTGGTATGACACGGAACAAAGACTTATGGAAGGATAAGGCATATTGCGCCGACCCAAGATGATGGGACATGCTAATAAAAATTATGATATTCCCAAGAGTATTAGATATTAGATAACACGGGTGTTGATTTTTTACACAATGGGTCCCTGCTGGCTGGTGCCGGAAAAAGGGCCGCTCCAGAACGAGATGGTCGGATGATCTGGACGCGACGGATAGAGAGTGGAATGCTCATGCACTGAATAGACAGGAATGGTGAACCAGAGCCGAGGCCTTTGCCCAGCAGTGGGAGAGCTTCTCTCTCTCTCTCTCTCAGCCAAAAGACGTCCACTGCTGGACAAAGTCCTCCCCCAAAGATTTCCACAACGACCGGTCCTGCGCTGCCCGCATCCATGCGTAACCCGCGACCTTCACCAGGTCGTCGGTCCACCGAGTGGGAGGCCTGCCAACACTACGTTTTCCGGTTAGCCAGTTCTTAATGAAGGTTATAGGCTATCCAGAATTCCCAATTCCCGCGGAAGCGAAGTCATGGGGTATGGCTAGAGTTTTAATTTTGGAAAGAAAGTTTTATTTACGGTAAGTAAATTTACTTAAATTAAACATAATATAATCTCAATCAAGTCAAGTGTCTAGGAACGAAGGCAGACAATCCCCGTGCCCCAATTCCGCCGGTTGTTATGCAAATCCTCCTTTGTTCGGGTTTGCACGTGTGGCCTGCTCAGGAACCTCACGACTCTGACTTGACCGCAGATAACTTCAGAATATTCATATTTCATATTAAGACATTATTTAAAAGTTATTAATGAATTTATGTGGATAATAAACATTAAGAAAACTTAAGTAAGTTTTATACTGTTTTAGCTACGCCCGGGCCTTCACTCCCGTGGGAATTCCGGGCAGAAAGTTCTATGTGATGTTTCCGGTATTTTTCCTACCCGTATACCAAATTTTATTGCAAAATCCTTTCTATGGATACCTAGAAATCATAAACAAAAAACAACGGCATTAGTTAAAGAATGCAAGGATGCTCTGAACAGGCTGGCCAACAATACTGCGGTCACTGTGGCCTGGGTTCCAGGTCATAGAGGCATAACTGGCAATGAAAGAGCAGACGAACTTGCTAGGAAGGGAGCAGATGAAACCTTCGTGGGACCTGAACCCAGACTTCCCATAGCCTATGGGATAACGAAAGGCGTCATCAAGCATAGAATGAAAGTAGAATCCAATAGAAGATGGAGAAGAACTAGAAGTCTAAGACAATCTAAAATCTTCATCAAAGCAGTAGACCAAAAGAAATCAAAACACCTGCTCAAATTGAGCAGGAAGAACATTAGAATCATTATAGGAATCCTCACAGGACACTGTCAACTGAACAGGCACTTGACAGTGATTAAGCAAATGGACGATCCCATTTGTCCCAGCTGCCTGGAAGAAGAGGAAACTAGCTTTTATTTAGTAGCAGAATGTCCTGCATTTGCCGCTGCAAAGAGAGAAATATTGGGCTCAGACGTCCTATCTGAGGATGATCTGAGCAACATTACAATAGGGCAGATGTTAAAATTCTGCAAAGTAACGGGTAGATTCAATGGGTCGCCACCAACGTGCGTTACCAGGTAACTCAAAACCCTATACGGGTCTCGGGGAATTGGGTGAAATGGTCCCAGCATAAGTGGACTGATCACCCGTCTGGTGCTCGCGCTGGCGTCCCCACATAGTAAATAATAATAAAATAATAATGGATACCTAGAATAGCCCATAGGATACTTTATATACCAAAATTCCCACAGGAGCGAAGCTCCAGGGCGTAGCTAGTATATTTATATATACACTTAAATTTTTCATAATTTTAAGCATCTGAACGAGGCCAATGACATCAAAGTATTGTGTCTTACTACCACCGGTGACAGTCGGGATTATTTGTCACTTTTATTCCAGTGGTGCCAAATTTAGCGGTCACTACCATAGAGCTAGGTACTAGGTACGTCCTGGTCACTACTAGTGATGTGCCGTTCCCAAATTTCCGTTCCCGGAAATATTCCTGGAAACGGGAACGGGGAATATTCCCGGGAATGTTTCCTACTTTTGGGGAAATTTCCCCATAAGTTAGGAATATTCCCCGGAAAGTTGGAAATATTCCCCGGAAAGTTGGAAATATTCCCCGGAACGTTCCCGAAAAGTAAACGTGTTTGGAAAAAAATGGTGTATTATATTAGACGTGATAAAAACCGCAATTATAAATTTAAATTACAAAATTCCCCAATATTTCCATTTTTGGGGAACGTTCCCGGGAACGTTCCCTTCGTTTCCGAGAATATTTCTTCGTACCCGGGAACGGCACATCACTAGTCATTACTAGATAAAACTTTTTTTCCAAAAAAAATGAACCGACTTCCATCATAAAACTTAAAATCATGAAATAACAATAAAGAAAAATGTATTGGCATTCTACCTACTGAATAAGGTGAAGTCGGTGCCAAGTGCAGGAGTAAGGGTGTTATGTAATTGTTAATCTAGGCATTTTATATATATGTATCACGATTCTAATGTAAATTTAGATTATTTAATTTTTTCGGCACCGACTTCACCTCATTCAGTAGGTAGAATGCCAATACATTTTTCTTTATTGTTATTTCATGATTTTAAGTTTTATGATGGAAGTCTGTACATTTTTTTTGGAAAAAAAGTTTTATTTTATCGTTTTTAGTGCTTCTACACTTATTTTCTTTAATAAAAACTTAAACTTTTCTTCTGGCCGAAACTAAAGAATTAAGAATTCGAAACTTTTTATGTCAGTCTGATTTGAAATGTCAGAACATGTCAAATTGTCTATTATTTTTGGCACATAAATAGACCAAGAGCCCGCGACGACCAAACCCTCCTTTTTTTAAAAATGCGGAATGTTTCTCTGCGTGGTATATACGGGTAAAAAAATTAGCGACTAGGTATGAAGTTTGGATCTTAGTTGTTTATGCAGGTAATATGGCTAGCAAGGATGATGTTTATAGGTATAAAAAGCACCCTTGGGGCCTCCCAAAGTAATATTAAATAAAGCTTTTTTTAATAAAACAAATATAACTATAATTTAGTAAAGTAACAATGTCTGGCAGGGGTTTATATCTGCACCAATTGCCTGGTAATGGATGGCGTGATTTCTAATATTATTCGGAATAAAATCTTTAAAAAACTTTACTTTGAGGAAATTGAGCTACCACTTTATATGCTATTGCTACAAATTATCTGCCTAAGTAATCTTATCCAACTTATATAGTCGCTAATCGCTATTCCTATGTTGGGGACATACACAGAAAATCTTGAGTTTTAATAAAATAAGGAAGGGTATGCTGTCGCGGGCTTTTACTCTATAATGCAATGTTGATATTTTTATTATTTGTTAGGTATCTTTAAAATTACCGAACAGATTCGGACGTGGTTAAAATGGGACCAACTTGGGAATAAACCCTTTCGAATAAAAAAACAATTTTGGAAAACAGTCCACAATTGGCGGAGAAATCGACGAACATACATAAAAAAAAAACGTACATACATCGAAACATATATCCTCCTTTTTTGGGAAGTCGGTTGAAAAAGACGGACAATTTCGACAGTCATACTTGCTATTGTCCATAACTCTCATGAGTATTTCGAGAAATCTATCCTTTCCCGTCCTCCATCATCAGTTCGCAGTACATTACCCCTCGCGCACCGCGGCATGACGTCACGCTGCAATGAACGCATTGTACGCCCTCACAATACCCACGCCGTAATGGATTACAACACGTTTTTGTTAAGATAAGAGTTCGTATTGTTAAATATTATTAGATTTATTTATCAGTGAATCCTCACAACGCTCTGTTTGGTCAACGGTTGACTGGTAGAGAATGTCACTATTTGTACGTATTTTGTTGTAATTTTGTGCAAAACGTTAAAAATAAATAAATCAAAAATGGAACTTGTTGAACCCGCAGAAATCGAAATAGAAATTATATTTTACTAGCTTTTGCCCGCGGCTTCGCCTGCGTGAATTTCCCACGGGCACAGTGCTTTTTCCTGTGATGAAAGATACCCTATGTCCTTCTCTGTACTTCTAACTATATGTATGCGAAATTTCAGGAAGATTGCTTCAGTAGATAAATCGTGAAGAGCAAACAAACAAATAAACAAACAAACTCACTTTCTCATTTATAATATTAGTTATAGGCGGGGCATTTAAATTTTTTTTACCGACAAATTCCTACAACCATGATATTTTTAGACATCCTTATATAAGGTGGACTCAAATTAACTACAAATATTTTCAGGACTGGCTCCAGGAGGCTAAATAAACGTATTGGAGATAAAATTTTAAAAATCGATACGCTAGTTTTTATTTTATTTTTTCTAACAAAAAAGATATTATAAAATGATGACATTTAGTATCATACTGTAGATACATGTTAGACAATTCATTCATCTATATGCTCCACCCACCAAATAATAGAAGAAAGCTCCACCCACCAAATAATAGTAGAATGAAATTGATTTGCCGTCTTCCTCTTTTTTATCAAAAGTGCGTGGAAGACAGAGATGACAAGCGATTTATTAAACTTAAACGTATCAATGTAAACCTACATGATTGTGTATTTCGTTCCGTTTTATTTATTTGTGTGGATTAACACACACACACACACAAATAACCTAATATAGCCTAATAACTAATAAGATGATAATTTAAGTGTAAGTTTTGGGGTTTAAGGCGACTAGGAGAGCAAACACGTGAATTTGGTTTATCAAATTTATTAATAAGTTTACAATTTACAATAAAATAATGACTTCCCATCACACTTTTTCAGGCTGTGGACTGACAAATTAATGCAAATTAGTTGTTTAAGTGCATTAATAATTGTAAGTACCTATCTATGTAGCTAACGAAAATACATAGGAATTAAAAAATAATCTGACATGTCAATAGGTAGATTATTTGAATTTGCATTAATTCGGCGTGTTTAAAAGTCTATTTACAAGTTTATGTACACCCTAAATCACAACCTAAATTAATTAAAGATTTGCTGCACATACCCCCCTCTTTCGAGAATACACATCATGGCTCTATCAACACAGTGTCTTGTCACTTTTTGGAGCACATGTGTGTCACTCCGCATTAGTTCAAAGGCTCTCACTATCCGCGACTTCAGCTCGTCGATTGAGCTAATGGTGTGGCCGTCGTGTCCGTAAACAAGGTTTTTGGCCCTACCCCACACATGGAAGTCCAGTGGCGTGAGGTCTGGCGAACGTGGAGGCCACGCGATGCCTGGTCCAGACCTGTTCTCGAACCGCCGAGCCGATACTCCACCACGTCCAATCCAGCGTCCCTGGAACTGCTCAGTGAGGTAGTCCCTCACGCGCACACTGAAATGCGCCGGTGCGCCATCGTGTTGATAATACATCCACCTCCGGTAGCACACAGGCACATCTTCCAGCAAAACCGGAAGGGTATTTTGTAGGAAGTCTAAATAAGTGTCCGCGTTCAGTCTATCTAGAAATACGGGCCCGAGTAATTCTCCTTAAGGAAACCTGCCCAAACATTCACACTGAATCTGTGTTGAAAATGATCGGGGCGAACCATCCGAGGATTTTCAACCGTCCAATAATGTTCATTGTGAATGTTGAACAGGCCTACCCGGGTAAACGTGCACTCATCTGTCCACAAAATGTTATTATTTCGGTTCCTACACAACCACTGCGAAAACTCCACTCTGTCTTCATAGTCCGTCGGGAGCATCTCCTGAACCCTCAGAATATGATAGGGATGAAATCCCTCGCTATGCAACACTTTTAAAATGTATGATTTCGACACAAAGAAGACACGTGCGGCGTCTTCAGCGCTGGCCACCGGGTGTCTTAAAAAAAGTCCAACACATCTTCTTCCAGCCGTACAGGATACCGCGGTCGGCCTGCATCAGGCCTGGGTCGGAAACTGCCGGTCTCGCGGTGACGCTGCACGGCACCAAGAATAGTTCTTGGGTTGATCCGCAGACCATACCTCTCGAAAAAATCTCGCACGCCCGAGTACAAATTTCATTTGCATCATGGTAGCAGATTGTCATATTCAGGTAGTCCTGGTTTGAATATCGGTAAGGCATTTTTTACAACATACAACTTCATGTCATAGCTTTTTATTAGACCAATCTCCAAGACAACGTCTATGGTATATCTCTGGTATGTGCACAGAGTATATCAAAATGAGGTTGTAACATTCCTCCCAAATTAACTTAAATCATTTCTTCGATTAATCGACGAGGTGCTTGCCTCTGCCTGAGGCTACGACGGAGTTGCGGTTGTGGAGTTATGGTTTCAGATGAAGGAGTTTGATAAGGAGATTCGAGTTGTGAAACTGGAGATCCCTAGCGCACCTAAATTTTCCGGTTCGGGAATACACAGAGTATCTATCGGCAGAGTCGACAAAGTATGTAATGTTTTGTCTCATGTCAAGAATAAGGAAGGATTTTAACATCTTTATTAAATAAACATGGTCGTTCTCTCTCAGCCGAAAGACGTCCACTGCTGGACAAAGGCCTCCCCAAGGATTTCCACAACGACCGGTCCTGCGCTGCCCGCATCCATGCGCATCCCGCGACCTTTACCAGGTCGTCGGTCAACCGAGTGGGAGGCCTGCTAACACAACGTTTTCCGGTTCGTGGTCGCCACTTGAGAACTTTTCTGCCCCAACGGCTATCTGTTCTACGAGCTATGTAGAGCCTCTCAACAAGTGGGTCTAAAAATGAACATGGACAAGACGAAAATTATTTTTAATATTCTTGTCGCACCCACTCCTCTGAAGGTTGGAGACTCTACACTCGAAGTTGTTGACAATTATGTATACCTGGGACAAACAGTTCAGTTAGGTAAGTCCAACTTTGAGAAAGAGGTCAACCGTCGAATCCAACTCGGCTGGGCAGCGTTCGGGAAGCTTCGCGATATCTTCTCGTCAAAAATACCGCAGTGTCTCAAGACTAAGGTCTTTGACCAGTGTGTGTTGCCAGTAATGACATACGGAACAGAGACGTGGACGCTTACTATGGGCCTCTTAAGAAGGCTCAAGGTCACCCAAAGGGCGATGGAGCGCGCTATGCTCGGAGTTTCCCTGCGTGATCGAATCAGAAACGAGGAGATCCGTAGGAGAACTAAAGTAACCGACATAGCCCGCAGAATCGTGAAACTTAAGTGGCAGTGGGCGGGGCACATAGCTCGTAGAACATGGTCGTTACTATTGTGCAATAGTTTTAGGTCGGAAAAACAATTAAATACGTAGATGATGAAAGAAAGTCAAGTGCGAATGAGGCCATACCAACTAGTAGATCTATCAAAAGGTTCAACATTTTTGCTCTCACTAAAACATAAATAAAAGCCAAACTTTATTTTCGCCCTTCGATCCGTAGACGCTGGTACTGGACGAATTACATTCACTTTTTAGTGTTCGAACGGGACCCTATTACTAACACATCTTAATAATACGAATAATTAAATTAAAACAATTATTTAAGGGACTCCCATACACCAAACGTGATTTTTAGAATGCTACGGAACCCTTCGTGCACGAGTTCGACTCGTACTTGGCCGGTTGTTGATTTGATTTGGAAAGGAAAAATGAAAAGTTTTCAGATATCTTTATTTTCTGTTTGTCAAGACAAGAGACCTTCCCAATAATAGAATAATCCAATAATAATAATATTTAAAAAAACCTATAAAAAAGACCTATGATTGATTGCTCCATTCCATAGTTACTCTATGATAGAGCGGCACCATAGAGCAACACGGACTCACGCGCGCGCCGGTGGGCGGCGGTTTTTGTTTGTGGCCGCGTGTAGGTAGTTTCATTTTAATTGGTTAAAATAATTGGCCAATGAGGTAAGGACTGAAACATCGTCTCTCGTGTTTCATGTTATAGGATACAGGATGTTATAATGTTACGGTTTTCAAAAAACAAAAAGTTAATTTTTCTCGAAAACTAGCGTGTAGAAAATTGAAAAAACCACTGATATCCTTTCTAAATAATATCAGTAATCAGCCCTAAAAATATTTGTAGTTAATTTGAGTCCACCTTATATAAAAAAAAAGAATTTTGATGATCCGATATGAAATGGGAGGGGTAAATAAACTATACTGAATTGCTCGTAAACAAAAAAGTTTACAATAGAGATTACTGTTCACAATTAATTAATAAGACATCATTTACCTGTAAATAAAAGTTGGCCGGTTTATATTAAGGCTTTCTAGTCATAAAATGTATTTTTAACGTTATAAATGTCAATATGATTTTTATTTAATTACAGGAAATCGGGTTCATATAAATGAGTCGTTTTTTAAAATTAAGATTGAATAATTCACATTACGTACGAATATACAATTTTCTCGACTGTAGAATTAAAAAAAAAAATTAAAAGTTAATAAAAAAAAACTGTTGTAGTCACCCTTATAAAAATTGAGGATATGGTTCATTACAATCGTATACGAATAATATATAAAAGTCACCATTGCTGGATTTTTTGTTTTTGTACAGGATGTTTTTAAAGTATAAAAATTACAACTCATTAAAAAATCCATTTCGGATTGTTATTTATTGGTGATTTTTTAAATCAAGCTTTTATTATTCGTAAGGAAACATGTAACAAAAAATCACCCTGGTAGGATTTTTTGTTTGAGAGTTATAACAATATGAGTCTTATAATAGCGTTTAAAAAAAAAACGGCGGTGGTGATTTTTTTTTACACTTAAATTTGCAGTTGTAATATCATAATCTATGTAGTTTATAAAAATCACCATCGTAGGATTTAATGTGACCACCTCCATACAACTGAAAATTCACAGCCCCGACTATTAGGATTTTGTAGATCATTCCATTTCTGTATTGGAACCAGATCGCATTGATAACAATTATTTAATGCTCAAAAAAGGACATACGATACCAAGTCATACAGAAGTTCAACATGCATTATACCACATTTTAGCATAACAATTTCGCACGATGTACCCTCACAAGTCGAAGTGGGTATTACCTTCCTGAATTGAATGCCGTAAGGAAGCCGATATTCAGCCCGCGCTCGCGTGAGCATGAGCATTCTCAGATCTCGTATTTTCTAGATTTGTCTCGGTTTTCCTAAAATATTCCTAGATATTGGATATTCCGACGACGTGTCCGCATTCCTAGAAAGTTGCCTCGAGCACAAAGATGCTTGAAAAAAAACTAAAAATGAAGCTTTTAGCCTCAGAATTTGCAAACGAAAATTCATTCTGAAACCAATCTAAAATCATCATTTTTTTTATATTTAAGTATCTTGCCAACCCAAAAACTTCACACTTCCGCGATTAATAATACGTTATTTTTTTTAAGGTAAAGTCTTCAGAAAAAATAAATACTCAATAGAACATGTAATTAATTTCCATAGTTTCAATATTAAAACGCCCTAAAAATATTATTCATCAATCAATGGGTCTCTCTATGCGCTCTTTCAAATTAAAACTACACAACAGTTTTCGATGGAATTCGGTACACAGGTAGGGCAGTACTCGAAAAAGCATTACCTAAAAGCTTACCAAATTGAGTGGTAAATAAATAAATAAACAAAATGAGGTAATACATAAACAAGGAGTCAAATAAGGCCACCCATGCACGAACCGGAAGCCGGCTCACCTGCTCCGGAAGCGCCATCTGCTTCTATACACGCCTGATTTTGATTCGCTCCATGAATATTTCATACGTGTACGGTGGGCAGTCGGATGCTGGTTGGTTTGGTGCATACAGTTGTTAGCATGACCTGTACTTGCTGTTAGTTGACTTTTAAAAAAGTTTTCGGTTTTTCTTTCGATTTAGTTAATTTTTATTTAAAGTAGTTCTTGGAAATTTTCGCCAGCCCTGATTACATTTTAGTTTTTAAGGATTATGTTGTAAAGTTTTGCTTTCTCCCTAACATCGATTTGTTTTACTACTTTTTACAATCATTTAATAATTGTGTAAACTTTACAGTTTTCCTTATAAACTTTTTATCAGCTAATCGTGGACAGACGGACAGGGAAGATGATGGTATTATAATTATAAAATATACCATAGAAACTTACCTATATTTTCCTTAAACACTAATTTGCTGTCATTATTAATACAAACCTATATATTTGAAAATTACAATGCATATTATTCCTTCGTATGAACGAATACAAATAAATTCTCAGAAATCGCTACACGCCCATCAAATAATTCAGAAACAACCATGTTTTCCTGTTTCCAAATATGGGCTGATAAATGAAAGCCATTTTTACTGCGGCTGATACGAAAGTTTGTTGACCAAAGTTGTTGCGAATTAGCATCGATATATGGTCCTGTGAATCAGTATACTGAATAAGTTATGTTCTGTTAGCTATCATTGGGCAGCATCACTGAAAACATATTGATTTATAGCAAGATTTTCCTCCTCAATTAAGTATTTATTTACCCATAATTGGTAGGAAAATATTAATTTGAGAGATTGGTTATGTTAGCTTTAGAATATTTATAAAAATATGGTTCTTAGAAAGCCCCTCTTCGATTAAGACTAATGGTGGTCAAAGAGTTTCTTATAAATAAATCCTAATCCTAACTAATATTATAAATGCGAAAGTGAGTTTGTTTGTTTGTTGGTTTGTTCATTTGTTCGTTCGTTCGTTCGTTTGTTTGTTACCTCTTCACGCCTTATCTACTGAACCAATCTTCCTGAAATTTCGCATACACATAGCTGGAAGTACGGAGAAGGACATAGGGTACCTTTCATCAAAAAGCACATTTCCCGTGGGAAATTCACGCGGGCGAAGCCGCGGGCAAAAGCTAGTACAATATTATTGGTTGCCGACTGATTGATATATCAAATTTCTTTTCAGCCTTTCTCTACCAAATAGTTGGTGTAGGCCTCCTTCAATCCTCGCCATCTTTCTCTGTTTTGGGCAGTGAGAGTCCAGTTGCTGCCTGCGATCTTTTTGATGTCGTCTTTCCACCTCATTTGTGATCTACCCCTAGGGCGCTTTTAAGTCCATTTTTCTGGCAATGAGGCCGGCCCACTCCCATCTTAACTTGGCTGGAGCGTTAGTGTATCTAGTATAAATAAATTGCAGTGGAATTTTGACGACATCAGGCGAAATAACTTATGTGGACAATCTAATTGACAAACTTCGACAGTTATTCATATAATTTATAGCACACATTTATGGTAAATCTATATTGTTCAGGTGAAAAACATACGTGCAAATTGTACCAGGAATATTATTGCTAAAATGAATTTTGATTAGTAAGCAATACGAAATTCAATAATTTCACTTCTAATAAATTGATGTAACGATGAATTATATTATCAATGAAATGTTAATATTGATTGATGATAATCAGGCATGATTTAACCGTAACGTGGTTATTTAGGCAACTAATAACTTGGTACCTATTTACGTTCAATTAGCAAATGTGCGAAAACATTTTTAATCGATAGATTTAAATTAATTGTATTTGTGGTAAACTCTACTTAGGTTTTAGGTATTAAATAGTTTCTAAAATAAGTTTTACTGCCTTGTAATGTAGTCTTTATTTACCGTAAATCGCCTACCTATTGGGAGACTAAATATTGACAAACTTAAAACCTGTTTTACGGTGATCTAAAGCCAAATAAGTATAAAACAAGAGTATTCTTTTTATTGTACTCTATATTATACTCTTGCTTTGTATTAAAAGTAGTTCATCATCATAATAAAGTTTAATGAAGTATGAAACAATTCCTTCAATTATGGAACAATTTGTTAGATTCCTTGTAAATGAAGAATAAATAGCTTCAGATAATGATAATATTTTGTTGTTTTTTTATTAGCCTATAGTGTCCCACTGCCCAAAGGCCTCCACTCTGGTTCGCCTTTCCTGTATATCCAGTAAATGGTTTAAGCAATTTTTTTTTAGACTCTCAAAATACCGGCCAAATGCGAGTCAAGCTCGCGCACCGAGAGTTCCGTACACGCAAAGCATCTCACATTATAGCTAACTAAAAGACTAACTAGTTTCAAAAACAAACTTAACTTTGCAGTTCAATCCCTAGAAATCATCTGCATCGAGCGCAAAAATAAGCTTGTAACGCTTTTTTAGACTTCCAATACCATATTTACAAATTTCTGATTTATTCTTATATAAGTACTGTTAGACCTTGCTTTTTGGCATATTTCATAATTTTAGGTCAACGGGAAGTACCCTATAGGTTTTGATTGCTGTCTGAAATCGCAAAATATGCAAAAATTCGCAACATTTACGGTAATATCTCCTGATCTCGTTGACTTATAATTTTGATTATTTTTTTACTGAAAGTGACCGTGAATCCGAGTATACTATATTAATTTTAACTTGATACCTTTAAGCGTTCCTGAGAAAAAAAGTTTGACAGACAGACGGTCAGACGGACAACAAAGTGATCTTATAAGGGTTCCGTTTTTGCCTCTTGAGGCATGGAACCCTAACAATAGCTACTTAATCATAAATTTCATTCTAAATCGTTCAATGTGAATGTCCGAGTCGATCAGCAAATCGAGTCACACCCGAATCAAGTCATTCTAATCAGTATGTGCGAGGAATGCATGAGTTATGAGTTCAGTGCATTCGCGTAGACTCATAAATTCGCTTCACTCGATCGTTCGATTTTCGAATTTCGATGAGCAATATGAATGCCTGAACGAATTGAGTGCAGTTGAGTAAGTGCCATTTTTATATTTTTGGCAGTTTTGAGTATGTAGATTAGTGGCCAAATGCTTACTATCCTTTCTTTAGAACCTATTTGTAACCTACCTGTCTTTAGAACCAACGAAAATCGATTAATGTAAGTAGTTTTAAGTACCCAATTGTCGTGGAGTAAGAGTTCCTTTAGGACCAGGAAGTTGAATTCCCGTATAGTTATTTTTAGTTTTTCTTTTTCTTTGTTGTCTTTTCTTAATTCTTGTAATGTTTAATTTTTGAAACGTTAAATTTTGTAGCAAGCTTAAACTTCCTTCAATAATTTGTTTAGATGTTTTGTCTAGACCCAGCCTTTAGACACAGTTGTTTTGCACAAAAGTTTCAAAATCTGTCATAAACGTTGTCAACAAAAATAAATAATTACGTAGAAGTTAAAGGATCATATAGATTAATAGTGATGTGCCGTTCCCGAAATTTTCAAAAAAACAGAGTTTCTTAGAAATTTCTCGGAAATATTCTTAAGAACGGAAAATTTTCCTAGAAACCTGAGAAATTTGTGAGAATTTTCGGTCAAGAGAAGAAATTTTCGGGAACAAGAAATTTCTCGGCGGCACGTTTCTAAAGAATAAACTTGATCACAAGAACACAATATTTAAAACTATTAATTACATCATGTTTTCCTTCCACAAAAACCCTTAAGAGAATAAATCTCAAGAGAAAAATACTAGTCGCTTTGACTCCGTCGGTGTAAGTACCTATCCACTTAAGGCGGGGATCTCTCTGATCTCTCGATTCGGGAAAATGGAACGGTTCAATAGAGCTTCCGTCTTTACTCTTTGTTAGACTTTACGCGATGATGCAAGCGATCGGATTTAAGGGTGCGACTAATTAATTGAACTAGTACGTTGTTTTTTTTTTAATCTCGAAATATCGAGGATCCATAGGTGGTCTACTCTGGTGGTCCTTGTTCTAGGAAAAGTTACAAGAGGATCTTTGTTTAGTCTGGCCTGGGTCATGTGGGTTTACTAGCATGAGCTTGGGACTTTGTTTCTGTATAAATTTCGTGAAATTCTCTTTTATTGCTCTCCTACACTACCTAAGGACTTACATGCCAAATTTAAGCTTCCTACGCCTAGTAGTTTTGGATGAGTGTTGTCTTTCAGTCACTGAATCAGTAATAGAAGAATTGTTTTTAGGTAATATTGAATTGGTAATCCTAATCCTAACTAATATTATAAATGCGAAAGTGAGTTTGTTTATTTGTTTGTTTGTTACCTCTTCACGCTCTAACTACTGAACCAATATTCCTAAAATTTTGCATGCACATAGTTTGAAGTACGGAGAAGGGCATGGAGTATCTTTCATTCCGGAAAAAAGCACTGTTCCCGTGGGAATTTCACGCGGGCGAACCCGCGGGCAAAAACCAGTTGCTAATAATTGTTAATGTTATATTATCTGTGCCTATATACATACATACATATGTGTATATATTTATCGTTGAGTTAATACACAAGGAAACTTAATTTGAGTCTAGCTCAGTGTGGTTTGACTTGTTATAATTTTATTTATCTAAAGCCATAGCTTCAGTAGACGACGGTCTAGTAACCTGTTATTATATCTGAATCTCCATTCCATCAGAAAGCCCACTATTCAGCTAAGCTTCGAGGCTCTGTCTACCCCGTAAGGAATAAAAACGTGATTCCATATATGTATTATACTCTATCTATAGCTTCAGTCACATATTTTTCAATTCACAGAATACACAAGAGAGCCATTGGAAAGAATACCGCTCAGGAGCTTGATTCTTAAATTCTACAGATGAGTTTGCTATTCACAATCGAATTTGATTACACGAGAATTTGTTACTGTGTGGTAACTAATTGGTTGTTGACTGATTGGTATATCAACGCAGGATACCTAAGATGGTAGAGGTTCACATAGCGTAAGTGAGCACTAGAAAGGCATTTTGGAAAGTCCACCCCTAAGGTAGTAACCGGGTGAATACCGAAATTCATTCGGACGTTGCCGAGGGAGACAGCTAGATATATGTATTCCTGTAATATCAAAATCATGTTATATTTTATATCTTTTTCTAGATATATATTTTTGCTAAATCCACGCTGGATATATAGAAATAAATATATAATTACCTAAATAGCTTTACCCTCTCATCAGGAGCAATTAAAAAAAAAACACTGAAAACAGAAATCTTTCTTATACAATATTATACATGTCAATGTCACAGGATAATAAATTCTCTTTATGCTCGCATAGAGAGAATTTATTCATTCATAGCATACTGACTGTGGATTCAAAATTTGGTATTTTGTAATTTCGCACACGAAATAGCGATTTACTCGTGACTATTCAAAAATTGAGTTCTTGGCCCTGCACCGATGTAAGTGCCTATCCACTTAAGGCCGCATTCACAGTGATCTCGCGAATCGGAAAATAGAACGACTCAATGGAAGGCCAGCTATATTGGTCGAATACCTCGTCATTTACGTGGCGAAAGTAAAAACGGGAAAGCGATGGATGAGACTGGCACAGTACCGTAGTTAGTGGCGTAAAAGGGAGGCCTATGTCCAGCAGTGGGCTAATATAGGCTAAAAAAAATACATAATAGACGTGACGAAAAAGAGGTACTCTCAGGGTACCAATATTTTAAAACCGGTAGCTGGTAGGACACCGGTATAATACCACAGATCAATCTTACCATGTCTTTATGATTTTACAACAATATAAATTAAAATAGACTTTTTAAGAAATTACTTTCGTTGTTAATAAATGTTTTACTTTCGAATGATTAGGTTTGATTTATTTTCAACAAATTCAACAAAAAGTACTGTGAAGATTGTTACCATAATAGGACAAGTAAGAAAAAAAAACCGGCCAAGTGCGAGTCAAACTTGTGCACAGAGGGTTCCGTACACGCAAAGCATCTCACTAAAATCCAACTAGTTTCAAAAACAAACTTAACTTTGCAGTTCGATCCTTAAGACTCATACTGAAACACTTTTTTTTAGACTTCCAACAACATCTGTACCTTAGAGGCATAAGGGCCTAAGTGACAAATTCCGATTTTTTTTTTATCGCAATATCATGATTGTTTTTTTTTTCTGCATCGAATGGTCTAATACACGTAGTTCTAAGTGGCTTAGATCAAAAACTATTCAATTGCATTAGGCTCCATGTGGAAAAAAACGTCTATAGGCATAAGTGTCAATTTTGTTTTACAACACAATGCTCCAAACACACTTGACATTATTTCATTATTTAAAGGCGCTAAGACACAAAGACCTTTCTGCCGCTATGAAATTTACGTCTTTTAAAAATATGGCGCCAAAAGTTCTTGCAAGTTACGCGCTCGTCCGAGTAAAAGAGACAGCGCTATACAGTTTTGTATGCGACTAAGTGAGATGGTCGTATACACATTTTGTGTTTTGTTACATTATGATATTTAGTTGTCATTTTGTTTCGCTCGTTGAGAGAACAGCAAATTCAGTGAATTTAATTTATTTAAATATTAAAAATGAGCAGCAAAAGGAGTGCACGTATAACAAAAATGTTTGTTAACATAAAAATACCAAGTAAATCGCCAGAATTACCAGATTGCGAAGGTAAGTACTATTTTAATTTGCAATATAACCTATCAAATTTTTCTGAATAGTTTTATACTGTTTGTTTGTACTTGCTAGTATTGTGTTAGATTTAGTTAGGTATTAATTTTTTTTTACTAACGATCTCAAAAAATATGCATGTACTTTATTACGCATTTATGTCAAACTTTATATTGTGTCTTTATCATTTTGATTTACTCAGTGTTTACAATGATAAAATTAGGTAAGTAAAGAGGTTTATCAGGACCACAGGAGCAGTAGTTTGTATAATATCGACTCCAATGCATATTTTGTTAATGCGATTCTCGGAAGCTAATATCAGTTTGTAATCATTATTAAAACTAAACATTTTTTTCAAGCTCGTTTAATATTTTATCTGACAGTGTTTCAATATTTTTTTTATATAGTCATATATTTTTTTTGTTAAGATTTTTATGTATTTTAACGTTATTATTTTCAGATTCAACGTGTTGCTCTAAAAAAAGAAATTTATCTCCTCTCGATTACGGAAGTATGATGATAGTGTTGCTGATAAGGATTTTAACCCTGATGGTTTTGAAAATTCCTCTGATAGTGACCAGCACCAGGAGTATCTTGTAATCTCTTTACACAATCTGAAATTGATGAAGACTTAATTCAGCTATCTGATTTGAATATCAGTCCAGAAGAATGTTTTTTAAAGCCCGTAGAAAAAGAGCATTTCTATCCTGTAATTACCACAGCTGAAATATATTTACCTCCTGAACAAGCTAAACCAATTGTATCAGAAACTAAGGTACCTGATACTTCTTTACAAGCTACTCCTGTAAAACAGTCACAAAATGCTATACAAACTACTTCTATACAACAAAAAATTTAAAAGAAGACTTTAAAATATCAAAAGACTTTAAAATACCGGAAACAGTTTGGTGGCAATTGCGACGAGATAACATGGGCGTATTGTTTAACAAAACAAATTTGGATGAAATAAACTTTTCTGAGCTAACACTTATTAGAAACACAAAAACAAACCCTATCATGCCAACCAATTTAGAAGTCGCTAGAATAACAGAAAAACCTATATCAACTGCAAAGTTTAATGATCTAATGACCCTACTACAATGGGTTCCAAAGTCCTGTCACCATTACTACCAAAGCCTGGTGCAATCCAATACTGCAAGTGATGTTCCTGAAGCTGATAGCGTCGATGAGTAAAAAACAATTTTTTACCTTGGATATTGATTTAAGTACATTGTTATTATTTTTTAGTGATTTTAACTTGATCTCATATTTTGAAATTAAGAAACTTTTGTGTACTTTAGTATAGCATTTTGAAGGCATAAAAACCCCTTATAAAAATTGATCTCATTATAATAAGCATAAAAGTTTTCTGCTATTGTATCATCAACAAAAAATTGCAATATGAAACTTACTAATAAACTTACTACCTATTACTTTTATAAATTGATTAAATTAATAGAAGAGTTTTTTTTTTGTTTTCTAATTAAAAATTTTGCAGATTATTGATAATACTACTTAACTGTTTATTTTCGTAATAAAAAACGACATGAATAATAAACGTCTTTAATTTTTGTGCCTCCGATACACACCTATTTTAATATATCGTAGGAGGCAAAATATTATAACGGAACATAGACCAGTGATAATTTTTCGATATTTGACAAATTGATTATAATTTGAGCACTATTTAAATATAGACCCAGTATATAGAGTGATGCTGAATATTCGTTAGACCCATAAAGACCCAAGTCAAAAATGGTATCCCGATTCTCAGGTTTGTTTAGAAGGAAAAGTCGCTATCTTACCTATATAGACCTAAATTTATTATTTTTACATTATGACATATAGCTCCATTGTACAATAGTGCTTTAAATTTTAATCAAAATTCAATTTCTCTTTAAATGCATAAGGATCTATCTCTGCATAGGCCGAAATGTTCGCGTGCATAAAGTTCTAATATGTCCCAATTTTCAGAAAAAATTTAAATAATATTATTTAAACTTCATGTAAAAAATATATTTCTAAAAATATAAAACCCTAACTAACTAACACATGCACATACAAAAACTTAACTGATTTAGATGAAAACTCTCAAAGCTTTAATTTTTTGAAATGTTATTTTGGCTGTCCTGTAAAATTGATATTAAGCACTTTGACCCTTATGCCTCTAAGGTACAGATATTTATAAGTTTCAGATTTATTTCTGTATAAGTACTGTTAGACCTTACTTTTTGCCAAATTTCATAATTTAGTACAACATAAGTTTTGATTGCTGCCTAAAATCGCAAAAAATGCGAATATTCGCAACGTTTACGATAATATCTCTTGATCGCGTTGACGTATAATTTTGATTATTTTTTTTGCTGAAAGAGACCATGGATCCGAGATAAAGTTATCTGTGGATCCGAGTACTCGATATTTATTTCAACTTGATTCCTTCAGGACAGACGGACGGACAGACAGACGGAACGGACAACAAAGTGATCTTATAAGGGTTCCGTTTTTGCTTTTTGAGGTGCAGAACCCAAAAAACGGAGTTTAGGTTGAATCATGATCACAATCTGAGTTAAGAACTAAACAATATTATAAACTTACATTTTATTCCAGTTCATATTACACCGAAAATCACAAAACACCCTGCTTACAATCGGGGCCATAAACACGGCTATCTCAAAGCTAAGATTTGGGACACTTTAATCTCGGGTTACCTAAACAATAACGCCCTGTAATACTGTTTATGTTGGAGGGAAGAAACTTGAGACGATGTTTAACAAAATATCCATAAAGCTAATTTAACTTGTGTTACATTATTATTATTTGTTGATTTTTGTATGTCTATAACATTGCTTCCATGCTGGTCTGGGAGCGATAAAAAAACATAGAATTTGCCTGCTGCTTCTCTTCCCGCGCAGATTGTAAAAGTCAGTCGAGGGAAAGGGCTTTAAACTGGGGATTCCTCCACTCATAGGCGATGGGCTAGCAACCTGTCACTATACCTAAATCTCCATTCCATCAGAGAGCCCACTATTCGGCTAATCGTGGCCTTCGAGTCTCACGACTCTTGGCTCTGTCTACCCCGTAAGTGATAAAGACTTGATTATATGTATGTATGTATAATAATCTATATCCACAGTCTCTGCCTGCCCCTCATTTTTTAGTTTTCTGTGGTCTACTACCATAAGAAACAGGTGTGATATTATCTATGTACAAAAATCTTAATTACATTTCAGGTGGTTTATGTATGTTTAGTTTTAAGTTAATAGAGGAAAAGAGCATTAATTAATCTCGGAATTCCTCCACTCATAAGCGATGAGCAAGCAACCTGTCACTATAGTGACTAGATTTAGGTATACTTGAATCTCCATTTCATCATAAGCCCACTATTTATATATGCGTGGCCTTCTAGCCTCGTGACTCTTAGCTCTATCTGCCTCGTAAGGGATAAAGACGTGATTTAATCGTTTTTGGTGTAAGTTTCGTTTTTATTTACGTTTTTCCGTAAATTTATCTGAATAAATTGAAATGTATTTTGCGTCTCTCTATATTCGTTGTCAGCTCATGAACTAAATCCACTTACAATATATTAAAAATAATTCAGTATCATTCAAAGAAAAAGAAAAGTTTCTTTGTAATGAATTCGTTCTAATTCTCGTTCCTTTGTGAATAAGTAAACTAATTTTGTAATAGCTAGTGAAAAGCCGGTTCGTTATATATTTTTGGCAAGTATTCCTTAAAATTCACGTGGCAACAACAGATTCACATCAAAAGAAATCCTCCTTCCGCTGGCTTGGGAAGGAGCGCGATTATCTAGCGGACACACAGCCGCTAAGTTTAGTCAATCTTAGATGCAACATACTACTTCCTAAACAATCACGTGGCAACAACAGATTGACATCTAAAGAAATCCTCCTTCCGCTGGCTTAGGAAGAAGTGCGATTATCTAGCGGACACATAGCCGCTAAGTTTAGTCAATCTTAGGTCCAATATCCTACTTCCTAAAAAATCACGTGGCAGCAACAGATTGACATCAAAAGAAAGCCCTCTTCCGCTGGCTTGGGAAGAAGCGCGATTATCTAGCGGACACACAGCCGCTAAGTTTAGTCAATCTTAGGTCCAATATCCTACTTCCTAAACAATCACGTGGCAACTACAGATTGACATCTAAAGAAAGCCTCCTTCCGCTGGCTTGGCAAGAAGCGCGATTAACTAGCGGACACACGGCCGCTAAGTTAAGTCAATCTCATATACTTAAATCGATAGCACGTTTGATTTAAGTATCTATCTTTAATATTAACTTTTGACATGCAAAATTATTATTTTTTCTAAGCATTGGATAACTTATTTGATTATTATTTAACATTAAATTTTATAAACTCTGTTTAAGCAGTCGTAAAAAAACGGAATTTTCTCTGTACAGTTGCAATCGGCTTTTGGTCCGGATCTACTCGTGAAAATTTGAACAGGAAAATCGATGCGTCAAAACAAATCTCTATGTCATAGGTCAGAGGATTGCTAATACCAGCCTGACCTCGTTTTACCCGACAGCGATAAAGCTAAAAAGGGAGAGTTGACAATTTGAGGAAAATGACAACTTTTACTTCTAAAAATAATCATAAACTGTCGAAAAGTGATGTCAAAGTACAAAAAATATCTTTATTTTTTGTCATTGTCATCATTAGGCAACCCTCGTGAGCACGGGACCTTTATAGGTCTCTGGAAGACCCAGGTAAAGAACCTAGATGAAGCACGGGTCCAACGTCAAGTTGGTTCCTTTCGGCATTTCTTCGCAGCAGTGGTCGTTATCGTTACGAAGTTTTTAATTTACTATGATTATACAGGTACAATGTCGGAGCCTTTAATGGTATGTTATATGACAATTTTTTATAAACATATCACCACCCAAAACTTTTTTCTTCTACTGTAGTAAAATGGCAGCCATTTTGTTTTTTTTTCGGGCTCTTATACTAATTCAATGATATGATGACGGGACACATTGTATAAGTATGTAGTTAGTTATCGACTTGAAAAAGTGCCTTCTTTGAAGGTCTAGTTTCAATAAAGAATTTTTGATTTTGATTTTAATGGCTGAGTATGGGGATTTGTTTGACTAGTCGCCCGTCCGTCTGTATTCGACGTAAAGGCTTAAATTTCACGCTTTATGACGGCATTGGAGCCGTAAGAATGTTATATAAAATTCTTGTTCGGCTAAATTGCCACCGGTTACGCAAATTTTTTATAGCACAACTCTGCTTGCGAAGTACTTAATAAAAATTCAACGATGCGACAGACAATTGACGCCTATATTATTTTGATGGTTTCTCGGTATGTGAA
Organism: Ephestia elutella; assembly: GCA_018467065.1. NCBI lineage: Eukaryota > Metazoa > Arthropoda > Insecta > Lepidoptera > Pyralidae > Ephestia > Ephestia elutella. Next base: position 4,724,784 of record CM031576.1, on the reverse strand, counting down.
TACGCTTTAAGAGTATGTATTGAAAAGGATTTTAGCACGAGAATTAAGTGCGATTTTTTTTTTTTTGCGGCTTTAATGCTTTTTTTTTTATAGAGTTCAGCAGAAAATCAGGAACAAAACTATTTAAAGTTTGAATCTAAAACTAGTTGGTAAGACCGCTTTTACTTAGAATAATTTACTGAGAACTTCAACTCTGAATGCCGACTCCCCGTTTGCCCGAGTGCCCGGTGCAATAAAGAGGTAAGTACTTTTGAAAATCCAAATTTTCCATCATTAAAACTCCTGTTATAATATTCATTATACCTATATAATTTTATTTATTTACTAGCTGCGCCCTGGGCCTTCGCTCTTGTAGGTACTAGGATTTAAATAATCCCTTTTGTAATGTAAATGTTTTGGTAACATCAACTTATGTAACCTATCGATAAGAAGAGCGGAGTCGCCTGGCACAAGCATTGTTTGCTTAAAAGGCGGCTCCAGCAATTAGTTTAAAATAAAAAATAAAAAAAAATCTAATTACCTACTACTCTACTCTTTGATTCACATGTCGTATATCCTAAATTCACAAGCTTACCAAAATCATTAATCTATTTGTTATTTTTACAACCATTTCTGCCTCTAAATGTCATTTCCTAAAATTTCCACCCTTTTAAATTTTTACATATCTACCTACTTACTTAAATTAATTATATACCTAGTAGATGATGTGTAGAATGTAGATCAAAGTACCTAAGTAGTACCTATGTGCTATTTTAATTTAAACTTCTCACTTCGTATAAAAAATTTCATCAATGACGAGAAATGAGAATGACGTGGAAAGCCAACCGGGAAACGGGAGAAGGCTAGGCAAAGAGTGAGAGAGAGAGAAAGAGACTCCACATACAAATTTAATCAAAATCCGCTTAGCGGTGAACAAAAATCAATTTCACAAACATTCCGAACCATTCTCTCTGTCAGCCAAAAGACGTCCACTGCTGGACAAAGGCCTCCCCCAAAGATTTCCACAACGACCGGTCCTGCGCTGCCCGCATCCATGCGCAACCCGCGACCTTCACCAGGTCGTCGGTTGAAGTTAATGTTGATTTCCAAAAATGTGAATGACATACTACATATGAAGACTTTATGTAGGTATCCACTTAATGGTTTTTTTATATAGGTAACATAACGGCGGCAAACGAGCAAGGCGATCACCTGATGGTAAGCGATCACCGCTGCCCATGGACTACTGCAACACCAGGGGTATCACAAGAGTGTTGCCGGCCTCTCCTGAAGATGAAGACTCGTTTTTTGAAGGTTCCAATGTCGTATCGGTTCGGGAACACCGCCGCAGGAAGTTGGTTCCACAGTTTGGTCGTACGTGGCAAGAAGTGTCTTTTAAAACGTACCGTACGTTTTAAAAGACACTGATTGACAGCCAGTTATCCAGATGGCATGGTTGAAATTTTAATTTATGACGGGTAACCACTTTATGTATATTACAAGATATTAATATCGAACACATTGAAGTCGTTATAGCGGTCTTAAAACCGTGTCTGCGTCAACATTCCGTCAGTTCGATATTTAATTATATCCAGATATTCCTTCCTAAAAGCCCCAACCTACGCGGTTCGCTTTGAATCCGGCTTCCTTCGCTGCCCAATTTTGTATAAGTAAATATTGATAAAGTTTCTTGTTGGATCTAGTTTCATCCATTCAATGCGAGGGTTCGTACAAACATTAATTTGATAATTATTTGAACAAACTTCGCTCAAAGCATCGGATCCTATTTAATTGGGATTTATGGATATTTTAATTAACCAGTGGTTTATTTTATGTTACTTTCGTATTGTCGCCTAGTATTATTACACCGAATAGGTTTGCATTGAAAGAAGAATTGCGTGATGTGTATTATACCACTTTTATTTTATTTTTTAAATAAGTTTAATAAATCCTTAGGCATATAGACAGGAGCTCACGCAAGACTGAAAGACTGGTAAGACTGAATCTATCTATCCTAGTCACTGTAAAGATTTTTCAGTCTTACCAGGCCAGATAGCCATTACTATCAGATTACCACTGCCATAGCTTACTACGGCTACGGTACAGCATACGAAACGAAGGCCATAAATTACTATAGCCGTACTGAACTGACCCTACAAAAATTTTCTCCATATTGACACAGGTTTTTTGAAGATTTTGTCAATTTACACTTGTCCTACCAAATAAAGCTCCCATCTAAGACCTAGGCAATTTTGAAATACAAAAAATTATTCCGCATCCGAATTAGGGGGTACTTCATTCATGAAATCTCTTGGGTCCTTCCTCTTCGAGTGGTGATATGCTTCTTCGACTGCCGCATAGGTTAAGTACCCGGTGAGAAGGGCTGTTGATCAAAAGAAAAACCTTAGTCCAAAAATCAATAGGTACTGATGTACACGTAGTAAAGCTAAAGAGTTTGACTGTTTGAATGCGCTTATATCTGGAACTTTATAGTTTGATTTCTTACTATGTATGCTATTCACAATCATGGGGCTAATCAGAATCATTACTTTTTGGCATTTTTTATAAACACCATAAACATTTTCATGTTAAAACCCCCGACAGACTAGGTAAATCCGAATGTACTACAAGCAACAACTGGAGTTGACATTTCTTTTTTTTTGATAAACTAGCTGCAGGTTTCCTTCACCGAACTGTCTTCATCGGCTGTCGACTTGTGAAATCAGTGAAGCAATAGCACATTCGTAATGAACGAAGATAGATAGATCAACACTTCATTATACTATTTATAGAAAAAAGTACAAAAGTTGTACCAAAAGATGACCGCAAAGTCAATTTGGGATTTGAAGTTGGGATGAAAACAGGAATACTTACGTGGTAACCAGTAAAATATGGTGGCATAAGTCCTGGTGAGGACGTTAGCAGCACCATAAGTGAAAGCCCCTGCAAAAGGTTTCTGTTCATGAGGCGACAGCTTGTAGTACACGATTCCTCGGATCTTTGCTAATTCCCCAAAATGCTTGCCCATTTCTAGTTAAGTTTTGATCTAAGGATTTAAGATAAAATTGATTATGTAAAATGTCAAGCGCAATGGCGGGTGATGTATGTCCGTTTTTTACTGGCACTGTCAGTCTTTTTTGTCGTTTTAGAAAAAAGTTTGAATGTGACTTTGTTTGATGTTTTTTCAAAGAAAAAAATATTTTTCATGTCTCATACTCATAGAGCAACACGGACTCCTTACGGGCCGCGCGCGGAAGTCCTTGTTGCTCGAAGCTCATACTCGGAAAGACGTGTATATTTGATCCCAGTATCGGGTTGAACGTGCTTCTTCCCTCACGCGGGAGAGAATGTTTCATACAAATTTATTTTTATCCTAGGGAGGGAATGAATTTTAAAAATAGAACATGATAAATTCTTTTAGGAATCGGCTACTGTCACAAATTTAGAAGAAAAAAAAGATGAAATTATTTTTTTTTCTATGTTTATAATGGCTATGGCTAAGTTCTTGGTTCTCTCTTATATTTAAAAAAAAATTTTACTTCTGTGGGTTCTCTACACAAAAAAAAAATACCATGTTTGGAAAAAAAAAACTCAAAAGAACTTCGATAAAAAACATTTCTTTTTTTCTATGTCTTTGGATTATACTTGTTTTAGCCATGGAAGTAATAAGTACCTTTGTTGTACAAAGTACTTACTACTTCCATGGTTTTAGCCAATAATGGTAGCATTGAAAAAAAATCATACTTGAGAAAAGAAAAATTCTGCTGTATTTCGACTTACTGCTGTATTTTCTTCGTTTTTATCCATATTTTTATTCTTAATTATGTAAATTAAAAATATTAATTATAAATACCATTAATATGTATATGTTGTGTATTATGATACTTATTTGTAATAAATGAATGAGGCGTATTTTTTACTATGATTAAATAGAAAAAAAAACATGGTGATTGTCTAATCAGCCATTGCGAATTAAAAAAAAGTTCTAGAACACAGAAGCGGTGACGATGACTCGTTCCAGGCCGCCTGGTAATTGTATGTTAAAAATTAAAAAAAAAAACTACGGATATTGATTTCACAAGCTCTACTTATCGAAATCAAAATAAATAAATAAATATATACGGACAAATCACACAGAAATCAAATCAAATCCAAAATCTCGGTTTTATTGTCAATAGCCTATTTTATAGTGTTTTTGTTTACTTTCCTTCGAAATGAAAAGTAGAGTGCTTATTACGGGTGAATGACATCAATGCATACTCGGACTATCTAAACACCTCGTATGCTATTGAAGTCATCCGACCCTAGTAAAACAATCTACTATTATTTATGGAAGAAGACGAAAATTGACCATTCCCCACCCCCTGAGATGCAAAACTAGTAAGCCTAAAATTTTGAAAAAAAATACAAAATATTGTATATTGCTTGTATGTAGATTTCAGAAAAAAATCAGGAAAATAATAATTGGCATCGTACGGAACCCTATTCACGCGAGTTCATCTTGTACTCATTACAAGTTATGATTATTGTGATATCTATTTTTTTTTTTGCTAAAAAAATATATCAGGTACAATGGAAGTACAATCCTTATTAAAAGTTTATAATATTGCGATAATAAATATTCACGTAAATAAGTTTT